>JAXIVJ010013944.1:0-35819 GCA_036785665.1 Chirona hameri | reverse complement strand
ATATATATATATATATATATATATATATATATATATATATATATATATATATATATATATATATATATATATATATATATATATATATAATATATATATATATATATATATATATATATATATATATATATATATATATATATATATATTATATATATATATATATATAATTTATATATATATATATATATATATATATATATATATATATATATATATATATATATATATATATATATATATATATATATATATATATATATATATATAATATATATATATATATATATATATATATATATATATATATATATATATATATATATATATATATATATATATATATATATATATATATATATATATATATATATATATATATATATATATATATATATATATATATATATATATATATATATATATATATATATATATATATATATATATATATATATATTATATATATATATATATATATATATATTTATATATATATATATATATATATTATATATATATATATATATATATATATATATATATATTATATATATATATATATATATTATATATATATATATATATATATATATATATATATATATATATATATATATATATATATATATATATATATATATATATATATATATATATATATATATATATATATATATATATATATATATATATATATATATATATATATATATATATATATATATATATATATATATATATATATATATATATATATATATATATATATGTATATATATATATATATATATATATATATATATATATATATATATATATATATATATATATATATATATATATATAATATATATATATATATATATATATATATATATATATATATAGTATATATATATATATATATATATATATATATATATATATATATATATATATATATATATATATAATACAAAGAGGGCTTACTCTACAAGAACAATTTATCGGAGCTTTCGGGTATTATAGTAACACCCCGACGAAGGGTGTTACAATATACCCGAAAGCTCCGCCTTTAATATTTGTCTTGTGGAGTAAGTCGTCTTTGTATCTAATCTTCATCTGGTATATCTACGTGTTGTTGGCCCTTCCAGTCTGACCAGGGGACTCCTCTGACCTTCCAAGAAGCCCCTCTTGTGTGTCAAGGGGCTCATTCGGCCTGTTCAGAGGTCATTCCGACCTGGCCAGGGACTGCACTGGCTGCTTTGTCGCCCTGCCGACATGCTCAGGGGCCCCTCCGACCTGCCCAGGGGCCCCCTCCAGTCTGGTTAGGAACTCATCCGGCATGTTCAAGGGTTCTTCCGACCGGCCCAGGGACCCTTTCGGTCTAGCCCTCTGACTTGCCAGAAGTCCCTCCGATCTAGCCAGCGACTCTTCTGGTCGGACTGCGCTGGCTGCTTTGTCGCCCTGCCGACATGCTCAAGGGACCCTCCGACCTGTCCTGGGGGCCCCTCCGTACTGGCTTGGGGCCAATTCGGCATGTTCAGGGGCCCTTCTTACCCGCCCAGAGGTCCTTTCGGGTCTGGTCAGGAGCCCCTCCGATCTGCACAGGGGCCCTTTTAACTTTGAACCAGGAGCCCTCTGGAGCTTTGAACCAGGAGCCCTCTGGTCTTTCCAGGGGCCCTCCATCCTTCTAAGGGGCCCTTCCGACCTGACAAGGGACTGCACTGGCTGCTTTGTCGCCTTGCGACATGCTCGAGGGCCCTTCGACCTGCCCTGGGGCCCCTCAGTGCTGACTAGGGGCCCATTGGGCATGTTCAGGGGCCCTTCTGACCCACCTAGGCGCCCTTTCGGTCTGGTCAGGGGGCCCTCTGGCCTGCACAGGGGCCCTTTTAACTTCCCAGGGGCCCTCTGGTCTGTCCAGGGGCCCTCCAACCTGCTCAGGGGCCCTTATGACCTGGCAAGAGACCTGTGCTGGCCGCTGTGTCGCCCTGCCGACATGCTCAGGGCCCAGGGGTCTCTTGACCTACCCAGGGGCCAGTCTGTGCTGGCTAGGGGCCCATTCGACGTGTTCAGGTGGCCCTCTGACTCGCGCAGGGGCCCTTTCGGTATGGCCAGGGGTCCCTTTGACATGCACACTGCACAGGGCTGTTTTGAACGTCCAAGGGGCCCTCTGGTCTTTCAGAGAGGGTCCTGGTGGACCTAAAGTGCCTCTGAAGTGCTCTAAACTCTCTAAAGACCACGCTTCGCGTGGTAAAGAGCTCATTATAACGCGCTTCGCGCGGTCTCGTCAGCCCTTTTCGGCGCGCTGCGCGCGCCGAAAATGGCCCTCCTGGCCTCCAGTAGGGGGCCTCCCCCGCCGCCCCCCCCCCCCCCCCTGCCTACGTGCCTGCCCACATGAGTCGGCATTGGTCTCAAACAGGGTAGGGTGGATGGGGCTATTCAGCAATGAAGCCCGCTTGTCAATCGGACATGCGGTTGCAGAGATATGAGCTCCTCAAAAGGGTCGCCACGGGCCGGGTTGGGTTGGGTTGGGTTGGGCCGGCCGGGTCGCTCATATTCAGCCTTCTGCCATTCAGCATATGCCACGGAAGGACGAGCGAGCGCTTCGCGCTCGCTGGTAATCAATCCCGCTGTCCTGATTTCACACGCTGTTTGATAACCATTACAGGTAAAAAGTCCCGAGTAAAAACGTGTATTTCTTTGCGAAAATAAAACACTGACTATGCTCTCAGGAATAGAGGCTACACGACCCACACGAGCCGTGTGGCTACGTCAGCCCAGCAGGTGCAACAACAACAGCAGCATCATCATCATGAAACAAAGTTCCTTGCAGTTAAACAGGCAGTGACTGGTATGGCCGCAATATCCATATAAATGAGCATTCTTTGCACCAACGGATAAGACCTGTCATGGCAGCAGTCCCAATATATCGATCACCACGTCTTACAGGCAGCATTCACACTCGGGTCCTGTAGAACACACAGCTCTTCTGGCCAGCATGATAGCAACAGCGCCTTACAAATCAACCGCTGGGAATGTCCAAACTGATATGATGAATGCTGCACACACCCGACAGCGGTCCTCGACGCAGCCGTTCACGGACGCCGCATTAAGGCACTGAAACGCCGACCGGCCATGGCTCCCAACAGCAGTCAGTACAGCGCCGAGCCGGGCGCCAAAGCCAGCATCACGGCCCCTGAGCCGTTCTTATGTACATTGATCTTTCTCTCACAGCCTTCACCTTCACAGTATCTGCACAGGACGGTCTCCTACTCGAGCAGCAGCACGGCACTGCCCGTGCCTGTGCGGCCCTCGCCTCCGTGCACTGGGCCACGGAGCGCGATGTGCAGCAAGACAACGTGGTGGCGGCCTCTGCCGCCGGCTACACGGCCCACAAGAGCCGTGCGGCTACGTCACCGCTCCGGTGGTGACAGGGAGGTGCAACAACAACATCAGCAGCAAGGTAGTCTCAGTGAAGGAACCTACCCGAGCAGCGCCTGGCCAGGCAGCGGCTGCGCGCAAGGTAGTCTGAATGAAGGGACCTACCCGAGCAGCGACTGGCCAGGCAGCGGCTGCGCGTTGTGCCCGAGTACGGCCAGGCCCTCCTGGACGAGCAGCCGTGCCAGCTGGCGGTGCTCTTCGTACAGGTCGAGCTCGAGGTGGCCGTCCGGTCGGCGGCCGAGTACGGTGGCCAGCAGGCAGGGCCGCGCCACCAGCTGCGCAAACCGGACGACGGCCTCGTCCGACCAGCCGGCGCCGCCCACCGGCGACACCAGCCCCAGCGAGCACTGCACCGCCTGCCGCCGGGCCGAGAGGGACGGGGGTCAGTCACAGTCACAGTCACAGCCGGTCACAGTCACCGTCAGTCACAGTCACATCCGGTCACAGTCAGTCACAGTCACAGACGGCCACAGTCACAGTCACAGCCGGTCACAGCCAGTCACAGTCCCAGTCAGTCTCAGTCAGTCACAGCCAGTCACAGCCAGTCACAGCCAGTCACAGCCAGTCACAGCCAGTCACAGCCAGTCACAGCCAGTCACAGCCAGTCACAGCCAGTCACAGCCAGTCACAGCCAGTCACAGCAGTCACAGCAGTCACAGCCAGTCACAGTCACAGTCAGTCACAGTCACAATCACATCCGGTCACATTCACAGTCACATCCAGTCACAGTCACAGTCACAGTCACAGTCACAGCACAGCACAGTCACAGCACAGTCAGTCACAGTCACAGCACAGCCACAAGTCAGTCACAGTCACAGCCGGCCACAGGAGACGCGAGTATAGCAGCATTATGTATTGCTATATAGCTGTCCGAGACCTGCCGTGGCACCGTACGCAGCAGCAGCAGTCTGCAGTTCGATACTCGCAACGTACCAGGTCAGCTGAGTGGCCAGCATAAACCAGTGTCCACTCCCATCATCAGACGTCGGAGTCATCACAGTCATATAGGTGGTGGTGGTGGTGATTTGTGTTTAACGACTTCAGGTGAAGATAGGGGCGTAGGAAACTATGTTCAAGTTGGGGGGGGGGGGGGGGAGGAGGCATTCTGAAGTCGATTCTTTCCATGCAACGCCCATAGGCATAATGTTAAAATCGAAAATGTTGGGGGGGGGGCGGCTGCCCCCTGCCCCCTGCTCCTACGCCTATGGGTGAATACCTTTTCAGAATTATACTAAGCTCTTAATTTAGCTGTTTCCCTGGTACCTAGGAACTTCAGGCGTGTTTAATCACAACATAGGCATACAACATGTCCACGACAACCGCGAGCCAGTGTCGTCACCCTCAGAGCAGAAATTCACACAGCGTGATCGGATTAGAGCAGTGCGCGCCGCACTCCATGGAATTTTGCCCGTTTTTTTTTTCTCTCGAGTAATCAAGGTGCCTGTGTTTCAATATTGAACGCCTTAACAGCTCAGGCTTCGACAGCCGAAGCCGGTCGAATGCAACCGGGCAAATGGTATAATAGCAATATGTGTACTGCAATGTAACTGAACGTTTGGGTTGGGTCACCAATTCAGTGTTCCTCATTACGGAGAACAAGTGGACTTGGAGTATTTCTTTTTGGTGTTGGTGATGATTTTGTTCCGGGATGCCGTGCTGGTGCAGTGATTTAAAGGATTGTATACGCTTATATAATACCCGCATATATTGTCCTGCTGTGTAGACACGTTCATCGGCTTTACGAACACGATGTATCATCAGCTAAAGATGACACCACATCAGTAATACCTGATACGGCAGCAGGTTGTACTCTATCTTCATCTCCCGGAGTTCTTCTGCGTCGCAGGTGACCGTCACGCCATGGTCCACGAGGAACACCTGCCACGCAGAGCAGGCGTCATCACTCACTTGACAGGCTCTATTGAGGTGTGTGTGCACTGTCACGATGCACTGTCACGACGATACACCACCCCAGTGGTAAGTTTGAGAACCACTGGGCCGCCTGGACGACAGTTGACGGGATGTGAGGCCAAATGCCAGTTGGCCCGCTGAACTCCATGGTGTCCCAGCAATGCAGTAGGTATATGAACTCTGTCCTGGTGCAGGGCGTTTGTTTTGCCTGTCGGTCCTCCAGTGAAAGGTCAAGAAGCTAAACACAGGCCAGTCAAGGTCACACAGACACTCATCAAATACGCTAATGGATGTTAACCCGCGAGTTACTGGGGTATATTTCATAACGCGACTTACTGGGGGGGGGGGGGGGGGGGGCTATTTCCCCCCCCCCCCCCCTCTGGTCTCCGGAACTACTGGACCGAATGTAAAAATTAAAACGGCATTCGATAGTCCTGGGAAATTTATCGAGGGAAACATAATATGGTTGACCTCGGGGTCACCGATGACGTCACAGGTCAGGTCAAGTACAAAATGTTTGACCGTGTCAAAAGGTCTCGATGGATGGAATTGTCGCGCAAAATTGCGATATTAAACGCATAAACTGTCTATAAATCGGTATGATTCGTGTGTCTAACACTTCTAAGTACCTTTCTAAGCTGTTTATGACCTTGGGTCAGGTCAAGGTCATCCGAGGTCACGAGGTCAAACTGCAGATTACTGTCATTAGGCGTTGTAACTTGTAACACATGTTTATGGGTTTGTTTTTCGTCTAGAACGCGTAAAATGACCTTAGAACATTGTTTGTTCCATATAAATAGAAGTAAAAAGCAAGAATGGAAATGCGTTTTTTATGCATAGTAATGCTGTGAGAGGTGGTCGTTTGTCATTTAAAGGTCATAACTCAGTCATTTTTGAAGATATCGACTTCAAATTTGGTACACCTATTCACCGCACACGTCCCGATCACATATATTCCGGTTTTTGGATAATTCTGATTTTTTCTTGAAAATTTTTTTTAAAAAATGTATTAGGATTTCTCAAAATTTTGAATTAAAAAAAACTCAAATCCGAGATAGCAGTTCGATAGCCCGGTCTATTGTCAGTAATTTGATTTAAGACAATTTAGTTTATCTCAAACATCGTACCTTTGACAGCGTTTTCCGCAAACCATTATTTTGCAACAAAAACCGAAGAACATGACGTCACTCTGACGTTATTCCCGGTTGACCTATCATAACCTGATATTTTTCCTTTTGCCAACATGTGTGGAATTGATGTGAGAGAAGGTACTGCAAGTTTGGTGACGACACCAGTGTTCGTTTAGGAGTTATTGCAAAATAACGGGGGGAGGGGGGTGCAAAAAATAGCCCCCAGTAACTCGCGGGTTAAAAGGCCAAGAAGATGCACGGCCCCACGGGTCAGTCAAAGTTATACAACCACTCATACAACCACTCTGCAAAGTATGCACAAACATTAAAATCACTCACACGTATATAAATGAAAAGTAAGAGACATGGTAAACAAATTACAACACAAAATACAGAAACTTGACTCTTAGCAGTTAACCACTTTTCCATTAAAATACAAATAAGAGACCATTTTTCACATGGCAAGAAGGAACTATTACAAACTAGTTTTTTCCCCTATAAACGCAAAATGTGCAGCCTTACACTGAACTTAATTTAGATTCCATTGTCGTGTCAATCACATTTGAAGGGATGAAAAGCAGTTCAAATTAGACTTAAAATCCATATTATAACCTGATCACTTGAAATCAGAATATTAATATATTTCGTGTGCTAGGATCGGAGTTTGGAGCGTGCTTTGGTGTCTGACCGCAGTGACCCCTCCCTTCCTTGCCCTCCCGGCCGGGACGGGCTGACTGACATCGACCATCAGCTGGTACGGCTGGAGACGCTCGCTGAGTTCGGTGACGAGGCCACGGTGACAGCCGCGCTGCCACGGCGCCACCAGCACCTCTCCCAGCGCTGGGCGGCACGTGGCGCTGTAGTGGTGGCGCCGGCTGTCCCGGTACTCGGCCGCCAGCGCCGCCGACAGCGACTCCAGCGTCTCCTCCAGCTCCAGACGGCGCCGGTACTCGGCGTCTGAGGCAGACACAGGTCCCGTCACCGTAGGGTTACAGGCACCACAGGGATACAGGCACCACAGGGCTACAGGCACCACAGGCCCCCGTCACCGCAGGGCTACAGGCACCACAGGGCTACAGGCACCACAGGGCTACAGGCACCACAGGGCTACAGGCACCACAGGGCTACAGGCACCGCAGGGCTACAGGCACCACAGGGATACAGACACCACAGGGCTACAGGCACCACAGGGCTACAGGCACCACAGGGCTACAGGCACCACAGGGCTACAGGCACCACAGGGCTACAGGCACCACAGGGCTACAGGCACCACAGGGCTACAGGCACCACAGGGCTACAGGCACCACAGGGCTACAGGCACCACAGGGCTACAGGCACCACAGGGATGCAGGCACCACAGGGCTACAGGCACCACAGCGCTACAGGCACCACAGGGCTACAGGCACCGCATGGCTACAGGACACCACAGGGCTACAGGACACCACAGGGCTACAGGCACCGCAGGGCTACAGGCACTACAGGACTACAGGCACCACAGGCCCCCGTCACCACAGCGTTACAGGCACCACATGGTTACAGGCACCACAGGGCTACAGGCACGACAGGCCCCCGTCACCACAGGGCTACAGGCACCACAGCGCTACAGGCACACAGGCGCATAATCAAACGAGCCGATGGGCAAAATGTCACGTCAGCGTGACCAAAGCCAATGCCCTTATTAGCGTTGCAAATACTTCGGATTCGGCAAAGGATGGCGAGGCATTGCATGTAAAATGATTCGCCGCCCGTCGCTTCACCAGCTGTACAGGAAATCCCAGCTCTAAACTAGATTGTAGAGTAACGTGAAGTGTGCAGCGACTCGTCAGGGTCACGGATAACGCTGGGCGCTATCAATCAGGTGCGTCAAATGTGAAATGCAACAATACATCGTGAACTGTATCAGAAGTGGGCACTGAGCCGCTAATCAGCGACACTCAATGCGAGGCAGGTGCGGAGGGGCGATCATCTGCCAACTCACGGTCGCTGTTGACGTCCTGGGCCGGGATGGCGCCGAACAGCAGCTGGACGTAGAACTGCCGAGGACTGACGACGGCTGACACCTTCACGTAGACGGTGCGGCCGCGCCGGGGCAGTACCACACTCTCCGGGTTAGCCACGTGCACGAGCACAGTGGCCGGCAGCTGGTCACCTGCCATACACACACGCGGCCGGCAGTTGGTCACCTGGCATACACACACGCACGCACAACACCTCTGTCGTAATAACATATTCGTCGATAGATTATAACCCCCACCCTCTACACTACCCTCCACCACCCTCCACCATCTACCGGCCTCCACCACCCTCCGTCCTCTACTCTCTACCACCTTCCAGCCTCTACCCTCTACCTCCCTCCAGCCTCTACCGCCCTCCGTACTCTACTCTCTACCACCATCCAGCCTCTACCCTCCACCACCCTCCAGCCTCTACCCTCTACCGCCCCCCAGCCTCTAACCTCTACCGCCCTCTACTCTCTACCACCCTCCAGCCTCTACCCTCTACCACCCTCCAGCCTCTACCCTCTACCGCCCTCCAGCCTCTAACCTCTACCGCCCTCTACTCTCTACCACCCTCCAGCCTCTACCCTCTACCACCCTCCAGCCTCTACTCTCTACCACCCTCCAGCTTCTACCCTCTACCACCCTCCAGCCTCTACCCTCTACCCTCTACCCTCTACCACCCTCCAGCCTCTACCCCCTACCAGCCTCCAGCCTCCAGCCTCCAGCCTCCAGCCTCCAGCCTCCAGCCTCCAGCCTCCAGCCTCCAGCCTCCAGCCTCCAGCCTCCAGCCTCCAGCCTCCAGCCTCCAGCCTCCAGCCTCCAGCCTCCAGCCTCCAGCCTCCCGCCTCCCGCCTCCCGCCTCCAGCCTCCAGCCTCCAGCATCCAGCATCTACCCTCTACCGCCCTCCGTCCTCTACTCTCTACCGCCCTCCAGCCTATACTCTACCGCCTTCCAGCCTCTACTCTCTACCGCCCTCCAGCCTCTACCCTCTACCTTTTACCGCCCTCCGTCATCTACTCTCCACCACCCTCCACCCTCTACCGCCCTCCGTCCTCTACCCTCTACCGCCCTCCGTCTTCTACTCTCTAACGCCCTCCAGCCTCTACCCTCTACCGCCATCCGTCCTCTACTCTCTACCACCCTCTACCGTCCTCTAATCTCTACCGCCCTCCAGCCTCTACCCTCTACCGCCCTCCCTCCTCTACTCTATACACCCTCAATCCTCTATCCTCTACCGCCCTCCATCCTCTACCCTCTACCGCCTTCCGTCTTCTACTCTCCACCACTCTCCAGCCTCTACCCTCTACCGCCCTCCAGCATCTACCGCCACCCGTCCTCAACTCTCTACCACCATCCAGCCTCTACCCTCTACTGCCCTCCATCCTCTACTCTCTACCACCCTCCAGCCTCTACCCTCTACCGCCCTCCGTCCTCTACTCTCTACCGCCCTCCAGCCTCTACCCTCTACCCTCTACCGCCCTCCAGTCTTTACCGCCTCTACTCTACCGCCCTCCGTCCTCTACCCTCTACCGCCCTCCAGTCTTTACCGCCTCTACTCTACCGCCCTCCAGCCTCTACCGCGCTCTAGCTTCTACCCTCTACCCTCTACCGCCCTCCAGCCTCTACCCTCTACCGCCCTCCGTCCTCTACTCTCATCTCCAGCCTCTACCCTCTACCGCCCTCCACCCTCTACCGCCCTCAAGCCTCTACCCTACACCACCCTCCACCCTCTACCCTATACCGCCCTCCACCACCCTCCAGCCTCTACCGCCCTCCGTCCTCTACTCTACACCGCCCTCCTTCCCGCCGCGTCGCGCCGCCTCACCGCCTCTGATGTGTCGCTTCTGGCAGGCGATGCCGTCCCAGCAGTTTCCGCCGCGGGCGTACACGGGACAGACAGGCGGCTGCTCCGGGTCGCCGCGGCCAGTCAGGCCGGCCACCTCGGCACCCTCCTCCTCCTCCGGCCGGTTATACGCCGACACAAAGTCCTCCGTCATCGGGTCCCACTGCTCCGGACACACAGAGACGGGTCAGTCCCCCGCCATCGGGTCCCACTGCACCGGACACACAGAGACGGATCAGTCCCCCGCCACCGGGTCCCACTGCACCGGACACACAGAGACGGGTCAGTCCCCCGCCACCGGGTCCCACTGCACCGGACACACAGAGACGGATCAGTCCCCCGCCATCGGGTCCCACTGCACTGGACACACAGAGACGGGTCAGTCCCCCGCCATCGGGTCCCACTGCACCGGACACACAGAGACGGGTCAGTCCCCCGCCATCGGGTCCCACTGCACCGGACACACAGAGACGGGTCAGTCCCCCGCCACCGGGTCCCACTGCACCGGACACACAGAGAGGGGTCAGTCTCCCGCCACCGGGTCCCACTGCTCCGGACACACAGAGACGGGTCAGTCCCCCGCCACCGGGTCCCACTGCACTGGACACACAGAGACGGGTCAGTCCCCCGCCACCGGGTCCCACTGCACTGGACACACAGAGACGGGTCAGTCCCCCGCCATCAGGTCCCACTGCACTGGACACACAGAGACGGGTCAGTCCCCCGCCATCGGGTCCCACTGCACTGGACACACAGAGACGGGTCAGTCCCCCGCCATCGGGTCCCACTGCACCGGACACACAGAGACGGGTCAGTCCCCCGCCATCGGGTCCCACTGCACTGGACACACAGAGACGGGTCAGTCCCCCGTCATCGGGTCCCACTGCACTGGACACACAGACGGGTCAGTCCCCCGCCACCGGGTCCCACTGCTCCGGACATACAGAGACGGGTCAGTCCCCCGTCATCGGGTCCCACTGCACCGGACACACAGAGACGGGTCAGTCCCCCGCCATCGGGTCCCACTGCACCGGACATACAGAGACGGGTCAGTCCCCCGCCATCGGGTCCCACTGCACCGGGCACACACACAGAGAGACGGCGTTGGTACAACACAGGCGAGAGGTTTGAGCCGGTCTAGTCACAACCACCAAGTCAGCAATGGATATCGAACGCTGGCACATCGTACATTCGTTAGATCGAAAGGTTTCTTGAACAGCCTAAGTTGCAAAGCCCCATGTCCGTTTGAGTCGTGTTCAAATAATGATGCTGATGATTTGGGTTTTCGGGCGCTCCGAGACGTGTTAAATGCATAATATGAGGTACCTGAGCTTTGACTCGTTTTGGCTCAAGTGAAATACAGCTATAACAAAAAGCAGCATATTCGTTTTATAACTGAATCAAACCAAGGAACATCAAACTTAACCCCCGCCCAACGGGAGCTTTTTTCACCTTCGCCCTACGGGGGGGGCTGACAGCCCCCCCCCCTGTTAACTTCCAAACCAAGCAACTTAGAGCAATGCGGTAAGAAGCAGCATGTTGCCTGTCATGAGAGGAATCTAACAGTATGATATTTTTTAGGTTTCAGGTCAACGGGTGACCTTCCAGGTCAAGTGAATGACCTCGGATTTACCACGTCCAGAACAGCGATTTTGCTCTTCAGAAAACCTCAAAATTAGAAATTGATAAATGTAAATAAAAAGGCATGTTCCTAGACCAGTTTTGGCTCAGAAATACAAAAAAGGCAATTATTTGTTCGTATCTTGTCCAAAATTGTAAAAAAGTGATTAAAAAAATTACGTCATCAGTTTCTTACACTTAGGAAGTCATCACTCAGTCAAAAATGAAGATATTGCTTTGAAATTTGGTATGGGTATTGCGCATACTCAGTTATCCCACATATATTCCGGTTTTTTATAATATCTTTGAACATTTGGATTTTATGGGGATTTTTTTTTATTAAAAAAGTGTTTTTTTTTTATTTTAGGGGTCAAAAACCCAAAATTTTGCAAATCAAATTTGCTTTGAAATTCTGTTTTCTACGATTGTTCCAATATTTCTAAATTTGTACCAACATGACGTCATCAAAACATTATTATCTCCCAAACTTCTTGACCAATTTCAATTAAATTTGTACAGCCTACGTATAATTGTTGTAAACTCAGCTACCACAAATTTCAGCAAGGTGCACCCCATGTGTCAAAAGTTATTTAAGAAAAACCTCAGGGGGCCTGTCAGCCCCCCCCCCCCCCCCCGTAGGACGAGGGTTAACCAGGTCCACGAGAACACATTTTAGTGCCCGGGTTTGAAACCTTTCCCAATATTAATTGCAGTCTCTCACTCACAAGCATTTTTGTACAACACACAATCTGCCTAGTTGACTTTCATCCGATCCCTGAAGGCCTCTCTGGGGGGTCAGGCAGCAAATACGGGCGTGCCTATCGCACCTGGTGACAGTCACGGTGCGCCCCCCCCCCCCCCCCCCCCCCCCCCTCCCACTCGACAGAAAAAATAGACACACTATATCCCTGTTGTCTCTGCAGTGCCCTCAGCCATCGAGCGGGTATGTGTGACCAGCAGCGGCCGCCATACCTCAGTGAGCGGGTATGTGTGACCAGCAGCGGCCGCCGTACCTCAGTGAGCGGGTATGTGTGACCAGCAGCGGCCGCCATACCTCAGTGAGCGGGTATGTGTGACCAGCAGCGGCCGCCATACCTCAGTGAGCGGGTATGTGTGACCAGCAGCGGCCGCCATACCTCAGTGAGCGGGTATGTGTGACCAGCAGCGGCCGCCGTACCTCAGTGAGCGGGTATGTGTGACCAGCAGCGGCCGCCGTACCTCAGTGACCGGGTATGTGTGACCAGCAGCGGCCGCCATACCTCAGTGAGCGGGT
This sequence comes from Chirona hameri, assembly GCA_036785665.1. Classification (NCBI taxonomy): domain Eukaryota; kingdom Metazoa; phylum Arthropoda; class Thecostraca; order Balanomorpha; family Balanidae; genus Chirona; species Chirona hameri. The sequence goes on along the minus strand of JAXIVJ010013944.1, from coordinate 22,615 downwards.
ATGTGTGACCAGCAGCGGCTGCCGTACCTCAGTGAGCGGGTATGTGTGACCAGCAGCGGCCGCCATACCTCAGTGAGCGGGTATGTGTGACCAGCAGCGGCCGCCGTACCTCAGTGAGCGGGTATGGATGACCAGCAGCGGCCGCCGTACCTCAGTGAGCGGGTATGTGTGACCAGCAGCGGCTGCCGTACCTCAGTGACCGGGTTTGTGTGACCAGCAACGGCCGCCGTACCTCAGTGACCGGGTATGTGTGACCAGCAGCGGCCGCCGTACCTCAGTGACCGGGTATGTGTGACCAGCAGCGGCCGCCATACCTCAGTGAGCGGCTCCTTCTCCGGAGCGGGTGAGGTGCCGGCCGCCGTACCTCAGTGAGCGGGTATGTGTGACCAGCAGCGGCCGCCATACCTCAGTGAGCGGGTATGTGTGACCAGCAGCGGCCGCCATACCTCAGTGAGCGGGTATGTGTGACCAGCAGCGGCTGCCGTACCTCAGTGAGCGGCTCCTTCTCCGGAGCGGGTGAGGTGCCGGCCGCCGTACCTCAGTGACCGGGTATGTGTGACCAGCAGCGGCCGCCGTACCTCAGTGAGCGGGTATGTGTGACCAGCAGCGGCCGCCATACCTCAGTGAGCGGGTTTGTGTGACCAGCAGCGGCCGCCATACCTCAGTGAGCGGGTTTGTGTGACCAGCAGCGGCCGCCATACCTCAGTGAGCGGGTATGTGTGACCAGCAGCGGCCGCCATACCTCAGTGAGCGGGTTTGTGTGACCAGCAGCGGCCGCCATACCTCAGTGAGCGGGTTTGTGTGACCAGCAGCGGCCGCCATACCTCAGTGAGCGGGTATGTGTGACCAGCAGCGGCCGCCATACCTCAGTGAGCGGGTTTGTGTGACCAGCAGCGGCCGCCATACCTCAGTGAGCGGGTTTGTGTGACCAGCAGCGGCCGCCATACCTCAGTGAGCGGGTATGTGTGACCAGCAGCGGCCGCCATACCTCAGTGAGCGGGTATGTGTGACCAGCAGCGGCCGCCATACCTCAGTGAGCGGGTTTGTGTGACCAGCAGCGGCCGCCATACCTCAGTGAGCGGGTGTGTGTGACCAGCAGCGGCCGCCGTACCTCAGTGAGCGGGTGTATGTGACCAGCAGCGGCCTCCGTACCTCAATGACCGGGGGGGTGTGACCAGCAGCGGCCTCCGTACCTCAGTGAGCGGGTGTGTGTGACCAGCAGCGGCCTCCGTACCTCAATGACCGGGTGTGTGTGACCAGCAGCGGCCTCCGTACCTCAGTGAGCGGGTATGTGTGACCAGCAGCGGCCGCCATACCTCAGTGAGCGGGTATGTGTGACCAGCAGCGGCCGCCATACCTCAGTGAGCGGGTATGTGTGACCAGCAGCGGCCGCCGTACCTCAGTGAGCGGCTCCTTCTCCGGAGCGGGTGAGGTGCCGGCCGCCATACCTCAGTGAGCGGGTATGTGTGACCAGCAGCGGCCGCCATACCTCAGTGAGCGGGTATGTGTGACCAGCAGCGGCCGCCATACCTCAGTGAGCGGGTATGTGTGACCAGCAGCGGCCGCCATACCTCAGTGAGCGGGTATGTGTGACCAGCAGCGGCCGCCATACCTCAGTGAGCGGGTATGTGTGACCAGCAGCGGCCGCCATACCTCAGTGAGCGGGTATGTGTGACCAGCAGCGGCCGCCATACCTCAGTGAGCGGGTATGTGTGACCAGCAGCGGCCGCCATACCTCAGTGAGCGGGTATGTGTGACCAGCAGCGGCCGCCATACCTCAGTGAGCGGGTATGTGTGACCAGCAGCGGCCGCCATACCTCAGTGAGCGGGTATGTGTGACCAGCAGCGGCCGCCGTACCTCAGTGAGCGGGTATGTGTGACCAGCAGCGGCCGCCATACCTCAGTGAGCGGGTTTGTGTGACCAGCAGCGGCCGCCATACCTCAGTGACCGGGTATGTGTGACCAGCAGCGGCCGCCGTACCTCAGTGAGCGGGTATGTGTGACCAGCAGCGGCCGCCATACCTCAGTGAGCGGGTATGTGTGACCAGCAGCGGCCGTCATACCTCAGTGAGCGGGTATGTGTGACCAGCAGCGGCCGCCATACCTCAGTGAGCGGGTATGGATGACCAGCAGCGGCCGCCATACCTCAGTGACCGGGTATGTGTGACCAGCAGCGGCTGCCGTACCTCAGTGAGCGGCTCCTTCTCCGGAGCGGGTGAGGTGCCGGCCGCCGTACCTCAGTGACCGGGTATGTGTGACCAGCAGCGGCTGCCGTACCTCAGTGAGCGGCTCCTTCTCCGGAGCGGGTGAGGTGCCGGCCGCCGTACCTCAGTGAGCGGGTGTATGTGACCAGCAGCGGCCGCCGTACCTCAGTGAGCGGGTATGTGTGACCAGCAGCGGCCGCCGTACCTCAGTGAGCGGGTATGTGTGACCAGCAGCGGCCGCTGTACCTCAGTGAGCGGCTCCTTCTCCGGAGCGGGTGAGGTTCCGGCCGTCTGCCTCTTCTCAGACTCCGACTCCAGGGCGAAGGTGGCGTCCAGCTCCGGCCACCGCAGGGCGGCAATGTGTAGCTCCTGCAGAGCCTCCGTTACCGAGAGCAGCTCCGAGCCCAGCACCGCCTCCAGCAGCACCGCCAGACAGCCCCTGCGGCAGTCAGACAGACAAACTGAGCCCAGCACCGCCTCCAGCAGCACGGCCAGACAGCCCCTGCGGCAGTCAGACAGACAAACTGAGCCCAGCACCGCCTCCAGCAGCACGGCCAGACAGCCCCTGCGGCAGTCAGACAGACAAACTGAGCCCAGCACCGCCTCCAGCAGCACGGCCAGACAGCCCCTGCGGCAGTCAGACAGACAAACTGAGCCCAGCACCGCCTCCAGCAGCACGGTCAGACAGCCCCTGCGGCAGTCAGACAGACAAACTGAGCCCAGCACCGCCTCCAGCAGCACCGCCAGACAGCCCCTGTGGCAGTCAGACAGACAAACTGAGCCCAGCACCGCCTCCAGCAGCACGGCCAGACAGCCCCTGCGGCAGTCAGACAGACAAACTGAGCCCAGCACCGCCTCCAGCAGCACGGCCAGACAGCCCGGCCTGCGGCAGTCTGACACACAAACTGATACTGACTGGTACCTCGTTTGTCGTTGTACGATAATTTTAAAGTTGAAAGTCATGATGTGGAATCTATGAGATCCCATAAGTTAAGCATATACCCAGCCAGTTGACATCGTCTTCAGTCTCGGCAGTATGTTTAATATGTGAGATGATTGCATATACCATGTGATCATAAATGACACACATTTTTTACGCCAGTAAAGAACAGTACAGCAGACTGTTAAGTCGGGTCTTCATAATAATGACAGTTCTACGCAGGGCTGCGGAATCGACATCATTTTAGCAACTCCCGACTCCGACTCCGGCCTGACAAAAATCGACTCCGACTCCAACTCCGACTCCGGCCTATATCCGTTCTCCAATCGCATGCTAAGCGATATCTGCAATGAAATCTATTTTTTCCGTTGGTTTTATTCTTAACGGTATGGAGAAAAATGCTACGCCGCCCGAGCACGGGCGTGCCGGCCGCGCGTCCGTGCTCGGGGTCCGTGCCCAGTCGCGCTCGCCTGCAGGCAGCGGAAGAAAATGAAGATAAGAACGTGACACCGGCACCACTGTGTATGTCTCGTCGAGACGCGTCCGACATTGCGCAGCACGACATACCTGGTTCACCACATGAACTTAAATTACCTTGACCCGAGGTCAAATTTTGAATTTGACTTAGGTAACCTGGTCACCATGGTATGATTCGAATTTCCTTGACGAAGCGAGCACGATGACATTAAAATGGGCGCCGTGTTACCGTAAGAGTCGGTGCGTCCAAAGCCCCAATCAGCATCAGATGACGTAAAAAGTATTGCCCTATCTTCATCAGGCGCAAATCTACCGCTAGTTGAGCAAACTTTCCACTTGATTCATTTTCCATTCATTTTCTTTCGAAAGGGATGTGAAGTTAATGTCCCTAGGCCGACGACTATTCTACCGACCTTCGACTCCGACACCGCAGCCCTGGTTCTACGGTTTCAGTTTATCAACCTGGTTGGTATCAGACTTCAAAGGTGCGCCTGGGTCACCGTCTGTCATACCCTGTGACCTGTGACCCGAGGTCGCGCTGGGTGCTACTCACGGCGTGTTCTCGCTCGGTACCGGCACGGCCAGACAGGCGCGCTCCTCCAGCAGGTCGCGGAACAGTTCGGCCGCCCCGGCCGTGTAGCTGGCGACGGGAGCCCCGAGCTCGTTCACCGGGTACACCTGCAGCGCAGTCAACACCACCGCGGTAACTCACACACCGGCTGGCACAGAGAAGCAAGTCATGGCTGCCGTAAACCAAGCATGGCCACCAGCAATGTGCAGGACAGAATATAAAGGGATAAATGAGAATGCCGTTGCTTACCTGAAGGTTACGTTTAAGTTTAAAGTTCAGTCAGTTTACCTAAAATTTGAGAGATTACTATCGGGTGGACCAGTAAGCTCAATGACATGATATTGACCATTAACTGTATTAAACCATAAACCGTATTCCAAAACAAACACGACAAGCTGATGGATTTGTCACGGTGTTCAGTGACGTAGCCCGGCACATCAGTGTGGGGTATCGCGGCGCTGATTAAGTGACGTACCCCGGCGCAGCAGGCGCGCACGGCAAACAGCGGCTCGGCGGCGAACTCTTCGGTCATGGGCCGGAAACGGGCGGCCGGCAGCCGGGCCGTGTCCCCGTAGTCCACCCACAGCACCGGGTAGTCGGCCGGCGGCGCCTCCTCCTGACACCGGCAGACAGCGGCACACCAGTCAGCCAGAGGTACAGTCCAGGACCGCAGTCAGGCACACAGCGACACACCAGTCAGCAGAGTACAGTCCAGGACCGCAGTCAGGCACACAGCGACACAACAGTCAGCCACAGTACAGTCCAGGACCGCAGTCAGGCACACAGCGACACAACAGTCAGCAGAGGACCGCAGTCAGGCACACAGCGACACAACAGTCAGCCAGAGTACAGTCCAGGACCGCAGTCAGGCACACAGCGGCACACCAGTCAGCAGAGGACCGCAGTCAGGCACACAGCGACACAACAGTCAGCCAGAGTACAGTCCAGGACCGCAGTCAGGCACACAGCGACACACCAGTCAGCAGAGGACCGCAGTCAGGCACACAGCGACACAACAGTCAGCCAGAGTACAGTCCAGGACCGCAGTCAGGCACACAGCGACACACCAGTCAGCAGAGTACAGTCCAGGACCGCAGTCAGGCACACAGCGACACACCAGTCAGCCAGAGGACCGCAGTCAGGCACACAGCGACACACCAGTCAGCAGAGTACAGTCCAGGACCGCAGTCAGGCACACAGCGGCACACCAGTCAGCAGAGGACCGCAGTCAGGCACACAGCGACACACCAGTCAGCCAGAGTACAGTCCAGGACCGCAGTCAGGCACACAGCGACACACCAGTCAGCAGAGTACAGTCCAGGACCGCAGTCAGGCACACAGCGACACACCAGTCAGCAGAGGTACAGTCCAGGACCGCAGTCAGGCACACAGCGACACACCAGTCAGCAGAGTACAGTCCAGGATCGCAGTCAGGCACGCAGCGGCACACCAGTCAGCAGAGGTACAGTCCAGGACCGCAGTCAGGCACACAGCGACACACCAGTCAGCAGAGGACCGCAGTCAGGCACACAGCGACACACCAGTCAGCAGAGTACAGTCCAGGACCGCAGTCAGGCGCACAGCGGCACACCAGTCAGCCAGAGTACAGTCCAGGACCGCAGTCAGGCACACAGCGACACAACAGTCAGCCAGAGGACCGCAGTCAGGCACACAGCGACACACCAGTCAGCCAGAGTACAGTCCAGGACCGCAGTCAGGCACACAGCGACACACCAGTCAGCAGAGTACAGTCCAGGACCGCAGTCAGGCACACAGCGACACACCAGTCAGCAGAGTACAGTCCAGGACCGCAGTCAGGCACACAACGGCACACCAGTCAGCAGAGGTACAGTCCAGGACCGCAGTCAGGCACACAGCGACACACCAGTCAGCAGAGTACAGTTCAGGACTGCAGTCAGGCACACAGCGACACACCAGTCAGCAGAGGTACAGTCCAGGACCGCAGTCAGGCACACAGCGACACACCAGTCAGCAGAGGTACAGTCCAGGACCGCAGTCAGGCACACAACGACACACCAGTCAGCAGAGTACAGTTCAGGACTGCAGTCAGGCACACAGCGACACACCAGTCAGCAGAGGTACAGTCCAGGACCGCAGTCAGGCACACAGCGACACACCAGTCAGCAGAGGTACAGTCCAGGACCGCAGTCAGGCACACAGCGGCACACCAGTCAGCAGAGGACCGCAGTCAGGCACACAGCGACACACCAGTCAGCAGAGGTACAGTCCAGGACCGCAGTCAGGCACACAGCGACACACCAGTCAGCAGAGTACAGTCCAGGATCGCAGTCAGGCACACAGCGGCACACCAGTCAGCAGAGGTACAGTCCAGGACCGCAGTCAGGCACACAGCGGCACACCAGTCAGCAGAGGACCGCAGTCAGGCACACAGCGACACACCAGTCAGCAGAGTACAGTCCAGGACCGCAGTCAGGCACACAGCGACACACCAGTCAGCAGAGGTACAGTCCAGGACCGCAGTCAGGCACACAGCGACACACCAGTCAGCAGAGTACAGTCCAGGACCGCAGTCAGGCACACAGCGACACACCAATCAGCAGAGTACAGTCCAGGACCGCAGTCAGGCACACAGCGACACACCAATCAGCAGAGTACAGTTCAGGACCGCAGTCAGGCACACAGCGACACACCAGTCAGCAGAGTACAGTCCAGGACCGCAGTCAGGCACACAGCGACACAACAGTCAGCCAGAGTACAGTCCAGGACCGCAGTCAGGCACACAGCGACACACCAGTCAGCAGAGTACAGTCCAGGACCGCAGTCAGGCACACAGCGACACAACAGTCAGCCAGAGTACAGTCCAGGACCGCAGTCAGGCACACAGCGACACACCAGTCAGCAGAGTACAGTTCAGGACCGCAGTCAGGCACACAGCGACACACCAGTCAGCAGAGTACAGTCCAGGACCGCAGTCAGGCACACAACGACACAACAGTCAGCCAGAGGACCGCAGTCAGGCACACAGCGACACACCAGTCAGCAGAGTACAGTCCAGGACCGCAGTCAGGCACACAGCGACACAACAGTCAGCCAGAGGACCGCAGTCAGGCACACAGCGACACACCAGTCAGCCAGAGTACAGTTCAGGACCGCAGTCAGGCACACAGCGACACACCAGTCAGCAGAGTACAGTCCAGGACCGCAGTCAGGCACACAGCGACACAACAGTCAGCCAGAGTACAGTCCAGGACCGCAGTCAGGCACACAGCGACACACCAGTCAGCAGAGTACAGTTCAGGACCGCAGTCAGGCACACAGCGACACACCAGTCAGCAGAGTACAGTCCAGGACTGCAGTCAGGCACACAGCGACACACCAGTCAGCAGAGTACAGTCCAGGACCGCAGTCAGGCACACAGCGACACACCAGTCAGCCAGAGTACAGTCCAGGACCGCAGTCAGGCACACAGCGACACACCAGTCAGCAGAGTACAGTTCAGGACCGCAGTCAGGCACACAGCGACACACCAGTCAGCAGAGGACCTTAGTCAGACACACAGCGACACACCAGTCAGCCAGAGGACCGCAGTCAGGCACACAGCGACACACCAGTCAGCCAGAGTACAGTCCAGGACCGCAGTCAGGCACACATCGACACAACAGTCAGCCAGAGTACAGTCCAGGACCGCAGTCAGGCACACAGCGACACACCAGTCAGCAGAGTACAGTCCAGGATCGCAGTCAGGCACACAGCGACACAACAGTCAGCCAGAGGTACAGTCCAGGACCGCAGTCAGGCACACAGCGACACACCAGTCAGCAGAGTACAGTCCAGGACCGCAGTCAGGCACACAGCGACACACCAGTCAGCAGAGTACAGTCCAGGACCGCAGTCAGGCACACAGCGACACAACAGTCAGCCAGAGTACAGTCCAGGACCGCAGTCAGGCACACAGCGACACACCAGTCAGCAGAGTACAGTCCAGGACCGCAGTCAGGCACACAGCGACACAACAGTCAGCCAGAGTACAGTCCAGGACCGCAGTCAGGCACACAGCGACACACCAGTCAGCAGAGTACAGTCCAGGACCGCAGTCAGGCACACAGCGACACACCAGTCAGCAGAGTACAGTCCAGGACCGCAGTCAGGCACACATCGACACACCAGTCAGCAGAGTACAGTCCAGGACCGCAGTCAGGCACACAGCGACATAACAGTCAGCCAGAGTACAGTCCAGGACCGCAGTCAGGCACACAGCGACACACCAGTCAGCAGAGTACAGTCCAGGACCGCAGTCAGGCACACAGCGACACAACAGTCAGCCAGAGTACAGTCCAGGACCGCAGTCAGGCACACAGCGACACAACAGTCAGCCAGAGTACAGTCCAGGACCGCAGTCAGGCACACAGCGACACACCAGTCAGCCAGAGTACAGTCCAGGACCGCAGTCAGGCACACAGCGACACACCAGTCAGCCAGAGGACCGCAGTCAGGCACACAGCGACACACCAGTCAGCCAAAGGACCGCAGTCAGGCACACAGCGACACACCAGTCAGCCAGAGTACAGTCCAGGACCGCAGTCAGGCAAACAGTGGCACACCAGTCAGCAGAGGTACAGTCCAGGACCGCAGTCAGGCACACAGCGACACACCAGTCAGTCAGAGTACAGTCCAGGACCGCAGTCAGGCACACATCGACACACCAGTCAGCCAGAGTACAGTCCAGGACCGCAGTCAGGCACACAGCGTCACACCAGTCAGCAGAGGTACAGTCCAGGACCGCAGTCAGGCACACAGCGACACACCAGTCAGCAGAGGACCGCAGTCAGGCAGACAGCGACACACCAGTCAGCCAGAGTACAGTCCAGGATTGCAGTCAGGCACACAGCGACACACCAGTCAGCCAGAGGACCGCAGTCAGGCACACAGCGACACACCAGTCAGCAGAGGACCGCAGTCAGGCACACAGCGACACACCAGTCAGCCAGAGGGCCGCAGTCAGGCTCACAGCGACACACCAGTCAGCAGAGGACCGCAGTCAGGCACACAGCGACACACCAGTCAGCAGAGTACAGTCCAGGACCGCAGTCAGGCACACAGCGACACACCAGTCAGCCAGAGTACAGTCCAGGACCGCAGTCAGGCACACAGCGACACACCAGTCAGCAGAGTACAGTTCAGGACTGCAGTCAGGCACACAGCGACACACCAGTCAGCCAGAGTACAGTCCAGTGTTATGTTGTAGCCTAACCCCCCGTACTGTATTGCCTGGAGTCGCCCCTGTCTCGCGACCGCCAGCTCCGTCCCTGAGCGCGCCTCTGCCGGCGCATACCCAGAGGGCATTGGCTGGCTCGAGGGACGCCGGGCGGGATCACGGGCGCCTCAGCGTCAGTTGCGTCCCTATGTCCGGCACAGCAATATATCTGGCACGAGTGTTTACTGTTTCCGCGACCTAGACGAAACGAACCGAAACACAACATGGCGCGGTCGTGTAGTGTTGCGAGCAGTGGCCGTGTCTGTGATTAGCCTGTGCCGCGTATCATCAGTGCGATGAGTGACCTGGACAGATTGTCCGCCCTGCTGGTTCAGCAGGCGGGACTCTCCGCTCAACGGGAAGAGCGCCTCGCTGGCATGCTGGAGCGGCTGATGAGCCGTCAGCCTCCTGCCGTGATGGATCCGGGCGCTGAGGACCCAGGGTCCGCAGCCGCCGCCCGTTCCACAGTCAGGATGCCAGCCTCCACGACCCCAGCTCCGTACCTGACCTCCTCGGCGTCGCTGCGTGACTTCGCCGTATGGAAGGAGAAGCTGCACGGCTACATGATGCTTACCGGAGCTTCCACGCTTCCCGTCGCAGGCCAGCGCACCGCGCTTCTCAGCCTCCTGGACGAGGACTGGCACCGTGTGATCAGATACGCTCTGGACGTAGCCGACGACGCATCCCTGGCAAATATCGTGTCTGCCATGGAGAAGCATCTGCGGAAGCAGCGCAACGTACTCGTGGACCGTCGTGACTTTTACTCGTGTGCGCAGGAGGCGGGAGAGTGTTCGATGACTTTTTGTGTGGCGTGAAGGAGATCGCGTCGTTCTGCGCGTTCTGCGAACAGTGCATGGACAATCGGCTCCGCGACCGGGTGGTGTGCGGCGCGCGTGACGAAGAAGCAGTGAGGCGGATGCTAGAGGAGCCCGACATCACCCTTCAGCGTGCTGTCGACATCTGCCGCGCGTCTGAGAACGCGCGTGCCACGTGTGCCGACATCCGCGGCCCCGCGGGCCAGTCCGTGGCGCGACTTTCAGCCTACCGGAGAGCTCGCACCAGATCGCGCGGCCCGCGATCGCGCGACGCATCCGGCCAGTCGCCCGGGCCCGGAGGCCAGTGTCAGCGGTGCGGTCGCGACAAGCACTCTGACGCCGCCACGTGCCGCGCCGCTGGCGCCACGTGCCACACATGTGGCAAGGTCGGACACTATGCGGTGGTGTGTCGTCAGGCCGCCCGCACGGGACCAGCTTCTGCCGCTGCACCGCCCCCGGACCCTGACCGTGGATCTGCAGCGCAGAGAGGACGGTCAGCACAGCACGGACGAAGCGTCCAGCGCGTCATCTCGGACGTGTACATCAGTGGCGTCTGCACCCGTCCAACACCTACGATCAAGGCTCATCTGTGTCATCCGGCCGGAAACAGCACGCTGCAGTGCACGCCAGATTCCGGAGCTGAGGCGACAGTCATGGGCAGTGACGTCGCTCAGTCCATCGGCATCGACACTTCTCGGCTGAAGGAGGACCTACAGACGAACTTCACCGCCGTGGGACGCCGCCCACTCGACTGCCTCGGAGCGTTCTGTGGAACGCTGAAACTGGGCGGTCGCTCTGTCGACGTCACCGTCTACGTCATCAGAGAGCTGACGGGCATGCTGATCAGCTGGTTCGACTCAGTCGCCCTGGGGATACTGCCAGCCGACTTCCCAGCGCAGATCAAGCACATCACGCCTCCGGCAGAGAAAGTCCAGACGGTGGCGACATCTATACCAGCGACTACAGCGCCCCTAGTGGCAGCCGCTGACACAGCCGCGACCGCAGCGCCACTTACGGGTAGCGGCCGCGCCCGGAGCACAGCGGCGCAGCCGGCCCAGCCCGGCGGACACGGAGACGTGCCACCAGCCGGAGGCCTGCCTACATGGTCCAGCGACGCGGACCCGTCTGAAGAGACCGTAGCAGCTCACGCAACCACGATCGTGGCCCAGTACCCGCACGTCTTCAGTACTGACGGCCCGCTGCGCGAGATGGACGGCGGGATGATGGTGATTGAGCTGCGCGAGGACGCGACTCCAACAGCCGTCACCGCCGCGCGTCCGATCCCGTACGCCTGGAGGGCGGACATCAAGGCCCAGCTCGATGAACTTCAGGCTCGAGGCGTCATCGCACCGGTCGACTACTACACAGAGTGGTGTCATCCGATGGTCGCCGTCGCTAAGCGGCCGTCTGGAGTTCGACTGTGCGTCGACCTGACTCGCCTGAATCGCTTCGTGAAGCGGCCTACCTACCCAGTGCGACCACCACACGACGCCGTGGCGGACATCCATGCCGGCAGTCGCTGGATGACTACGCTGGACGCCGCCATGGGGTACTTTCAGGTCCCACTCGCCGAGCACTGTCAAGACCTGACATGCTTCATCACGCCCTGGGGACGCATGAAGTTCCTGAGGGCGCCACAGGGATGTGTGTCTGCCGGTGACGAGTACAATCGCCGTGGCGATCAGGCCCTCGGCGACATCCCCAACACCGTCAAAGTCGTGGACGACTTGTTGGCGTACGATGCCACCTACCGGGAGCATCTGGCGCACGTCATCGCCGTTGTACAACGGTGTGACGAGCGCGGCATCACGCTAAACCCGAAGAAGTTCGTCTTCGCCAGGCACGAAGTCAACTACTGTGGCTACCGCATCACGTCTGACGGCTACACTTCCGACGGGGAGAAGCTGAAAGCCATCGCAGACTTCCCGAGACCTGAGAACATCACTGACCTGCGGTCGTTCATGGGACTAACTAACCAGCTCGGCGGTCTGTCGTCTGAGCTCGCCCACGCCGCTCAGCCACTCAGAGACCTACTGAAGGTGCGTCACATCTGGTGCTGGACAGCGCAGCACGAGGCGGCCTTCCTGCGGGTCAAGGCGGTACTGGCTGCTCCGCCGGTCATGGCGTTCTTCGACCCGAGTCTGCCGACGGTGCTGCAGACGGACGCCGCCCGAACGCGAGGCCTCGGCTTCGCACTACTCCAGCGACACGGCGACACCTGGCGGCTGGTGCAGTGTGGCTCGCGATTTCTCACCGACACTGAGTCGCGGTACGCGGTCGTGGAAATCGAGCTGGCAGCCTGCCTGTGGACATGCCGGAAGTGCCGTAACTACCTCGCCGGACTGCCGTCCTTCACCCTGGTCGTCGATCACCGTCCGCTGGTACCGATCCTGAACCAGAAGCAGCTGAGTGAGATCGAAAACCCCCGGCTGCAGCGGATGCGCGAAAAACTGACTCCGTACTGCTTCACCGCCAGCTGGCAGAAAGGATCCGACCACCAGATACCGGATGCGCTGTCACGCGCTCCGACCAGCGACCCGACCGCCGACGACCTGGCGGCGGAGGACGCTGAGGACCCGCTCCACGCTGCCGTCGTCGCAGCTCTGCATTTGGAGCGGGAAGCAGAGGATGGCGTGCGTCTGGCGCCGCTCGTGGATCCCAGTCTGGAGAAAATCCGAGCCGCCGCCGCCCACGATCCTGAGTACGAAGCTCTGCGAGAGGCCATTCTGCACGGGTTTCCGGAGCACCGGCACGAGGTGCTACCAGCCGTCCGTCCGTACTGGGGCGTGCGCAGCATGCTGGCCCTGGACGACGGCCTCATCGTATACGGCCCTCGGCTGGTGATCCCCGTCAGTCTCCGCCGAGGCGTCCTCACCCGCCTGCACATGTCGCACCAGGGCATCGAGAGGACGAAGCGCCGCGCTCGCCTCTGCGTATACTGGCCGGGCATCGACCGTGACGTCACCAACGTGGTCTCATCATGCCCGCGCTGCAGGCAGTTGGTGCCCAGTCACGCCAACGAGCCGCTGTTGCGTGAGGATGATCGGCCGAGCCGCGTGTTCGAGTCGGTCTCGGCGGATTATTTCCACGTCGCCGGACAGACGTACCTCGTGTACGCGGACCGACTCTCCGGCTGGCCGTATATCACCATCTGCCCTCGGACTGCATCAGCCGAGCACCTCACCAAAGAGCTGCGGATGCTGTTTTCCCAGACGGGCGTCCCAGTCGTGATCAGAACCGACGGTGGCCCGCAGTTTACGTCGGGCACCCTGCGCCGGTTTCTGGGCCGCTGGGAGGTACGGCACGAGGTGTCATCACCGCGGTATCCGCGGTCCAACGGCCACGCGGAGGCCGCCGTCAAAGCGGTGAAGAAGCTGATTCTCACCGCGTCTTCTCGACGCCGGCTGGACGATGAGCAGCTGAGCGAGGGACTTCTTGAGCTCCGGAACACGCCGAGAGCCGACGGCAGGTCTCCAGCCCAGGTTCTGTTCGGGCACCCGATTCGGTCGGGTGTGCCAACACACCACCGGGCATTCGCGCCCGAGTGGCAGCGCGCAACAGCAGAGTGCGAGGCCAAGTCCGCCGCGACTCGGGAGCAGGTGGCGCGCTACCACGATGCGTCAGCGCGCCGGCTCTCTAAACTGCAGATCGGCGCCCGTGTAGATCTCCAGGACACCGCCACCGGTCGCTGGGACCGGACAGGTATCATCGTCGGTATCGGCCAACGCCGTACCTACCTAGTCAAGACGGCGAGTGGCCGGGTATACTGGCGGAACCGGCGGTTCCTGCGGCCGTACCGGCCCCTGATCGACACCGGAGCGCCGGCCGCCGCAACCGCCGATCGCCAAACCCTCGGCCGACAGGTAGCTGACGCACCCCGAGCGGCGCCAGCAGCAATGACGTCAGCAGCGGCGCCAGCAGCAGTGACGTCGGCAGCAGCGCCAGCAGCAGCGGCACCGCCGGCGCCACGCCGCAGCTGCCGCTCACGGCGGCCGCCCCAGCGCCCTGACAGTTCGTTGGGGCGCCACCACGTACTGCGATTAGGGTTGTCGCCGTCTTTGTTTCGCTGTGCGCGTACTTTGTTAAAAGACGATTTACTCTCTGCAATTAAGCCATCGTCTTGGGGGAGGTGTTATGTTGTAGCCTAACCCCCCGTGCTGTATTGCCTGGAGTCGCCCGTCTCGCGACCGCCAGCTCCGTCCCTGAGCGCGCCTCTGCCGGCGCATACCCAGAGGGCATTGGCTGGCTCGAGGGACGCCGGGCGGGGTCACGGGCGCCTCAGCGTCAGTTGCGTCCCTATGTCCGGCACAGCAATATATCTGGCACGAGTGCTTACTGTTTCCGCGACCTAGACGAAACGAACCGAAACACAACATCCAGGACCGCAGTCAGGCACACAGCGACACACCAGTCAGCAGAGTACAGTTCAGGACTGCAGTCAGGCACACAGCGACACACCAGTCAGCAGAGTACAGTTCAGGACTGCAGTCAGGCACACAGCGACACACCAGTCAGCAGAGTACAGTTCAGGACTGCAGTCAGGCACACAGCGACACACCAGTCAGCAGAGGTACAGTCCAGGACCGCAGTCAGGCACACAGCGACACACCAGTCAGCAGAGGACCGCAGTCAGGCACACAGCGACACACCAGTCAACAGAGTACAGTCCAGGACCGCAGTCAGGCACACAGCGGCACACCAGTCAGCAGAGGTACAGTCCAGGACCGCAGTCAGGCACACAGCGACACACCAGTCAGCAGAGGACCGCAGTCAGGCACACAGCGACACCAGTCAGCCAGAGTACAGTTCAGGACCGCAGTCAGGCACACAGCGACACACCAGTCAGCAGAGGACCTTAGTCAGACACACAGCGACACACCAGTCAGCAGAGGACCGCAGTCAGGCACACAGCGACACACCAGTCAGCCAGAGTACAGTCCAGGACCGCAGTCAGGCACACATCGACACACCAGTCAGCCAGAGGACCTTAGTCAGGCACACAGCGACACACCAGTCAGCCAGAGTACAGTCCAGGACCGCAGTCAGGCACACAGCGACACACCAGTCAGCCAGAGTACAGTCCAGGACCGCAGTCAGGCACACATCGACACACCAGTCAGCCAGAGGACCGCAGTCAGGCACACAGCGACACACCAGTCAGCCAGAGTACAGTCCAGGACCGCAGTCAGGCACACAGCGACACACCAGTCAGCCAGAGTACAGTCCAGGACCGCAGTCAGGCACACAGCGACACACCAGTCAGCCAGAGTACAGTCCAGGACCGCAGTCAGGCACACAGCGACACACCAGTCAGCCAGAGTACAGTCCAGGACCGCAGTCAGGCACACAGCGACACACCAGTCAGCAGAGTACAGTCCAGGACCGCAGTCAGGCACACAGCGACACACCAGTCAGCAGAGTACAGTCCAGGACCGCAGTCAGGCACACAGCGACACACCAGTCAGCAGAGGTACAGTCCAGGACCGCAGTCAGGCACACAGCGACACACCAGTCAGCAGAGTACAGTCCAGGACCGCAGTCAGGCACACAGCGACACAACAGTCAGCCAGAGTACAGTCCAGGACCGCAGTCAGGCACACAGCGACACAACAGTCAGCCAGAGTACAGTCCAGGACCGCAGTCAGGCACACAGCGACACACCAGTCAGCCAGAGTACAGTCCAGGACCGCAGTCAGGCACACAGCGACACACCAGTCAGCAGAGTACAGTCCAGGACCGCAG
The DNA here is from genome assembly GCA_036785665.1 of Chirona hameri. NCBI lineage: Eukaryota > Metazoa > Arthropoda > Thecostraca > Balanomorpha > Balanidae > Chirona > Chirona hameri. The sequence goes on along the minus strand of JAXIVJ010013944.1, from coordinate 6,630 downwards.
TCAGGCACACAGCGACACACCAGTCAGCAGAGTACAGTCCAGGACCGCAGTCAGGCACACAGCGACACACCAGTCAGCAGAGGACCGCAGTCAGGCACACAGCGACACACCAGTCAGCAGAGTACAGTCCAGGACCGCAGTCAGGCACACAGCGACACACCAGTCAGCAGAGTACAGTCCAGGACCGCAGTCAGGCACACAGCGGCACACCAGTCAGCAGAGTACAGTCCAGGACCGCAGTCAGGCACACAGCGACACACCAGTCAGCAGAGTACAGTCCAGGACCGCAGTCAGGCACACAGCGACACACCAGTCAGCAGAGGACCGCAGTCAGGCACACAGCGACACACCAGTCAGCAGAGTGCAGTCCAGGACCGCAGTCAGGCACACAGCGACACACCAGTCAGCAGAGTACAGTCCAGGACCGCAGTCAGGCACACAGCGACACACCAGTCAGCAGAGTACAGTCCAGGACCGCAGTCAGGCACACAGCGACACACCAGTCAGCCAGAGTACAGTCCAGGACCGCAGTCAGGCACACAGCGACACACCAGTCAGCCAGAGTACAGTCCAGGACCGCAGTCAGGCACACAGCGACACACCAGTCAGCCAGAGTACAGTCCAGGACCGCAGTCAGGCACACAGCGACACACCAGTCAGCAGAGTACAGTCCAGGACCGCAGTCAGGCACACAGCGGCACACCAGTCAGCCAGAGTACAGTCCAGGACCGCAGTCAGGCACACAGCGACACACCAGTCAGCAGAGTACAGTCCAGGACCGCAGTCAGGCACACAGCGACACACCAGTCAGCCAGAGTACAGTCCAGGACCGCAGTCAGGCACATAACGACACTTCAGACTGACAAGAAGCTGGAGGTTAAAGGGAATAGTTCACCTTTAACATGGGTTTTGGACCGAGATAGCAGATTTGTAGAGCAGATCTAAAAATGGGTTGTAGTGCAAGAATTACCTCTCTACGTTAAGCAATTTCGACACAGGACTAGTGGGCCCAGTTTCATGTCCGCTGTTCCGGGCCACGATCGGGACATGAACGCTCGCCGCCGGAGGCAGGTACACTCTCTGGCACGTCGTCTCTGATCACGACGCCTCGTTAATATCCGCTCCGCCGCCCGGGCGGCCCCTCGTCAGAAACTGTACTTGGCGTCAGACAGAGCGGTAGCGGGGCGGAGCCAGAACGCCAGCTGCTATCGTACGATTTATCGTGAAATGCAAAGAGAAACTTACTTCTTTCTCCACATATATCCATCAGTTGTCCAAACCAAAGTCATATTCGTAGTTTTGAGCTCAAGGTGCACCGCATGGTTGAATTTCAAGACAACTTGCAAGGTGACCTATTCCAATTAAGAGTACTGTTAACGAGTTACAGTCTCTTGAGTGCTAGCTCTGTCCTGTGGCCGGGTTAGTGATCTGAGGCCGCAGCTGGCCTCACCTGGTCGTCGGGCGGCGCTCGCTCCTCCAATATGACGCAGCGGCACCAGCGCGCAGCAGAGTCACCCTGCTGCCAGCGGGCCACCCAGTAGGAGCCGGGCAGCAGCAGGTGGCGCACCGCCTGGTCAGGGTGCAGAGGAAGCCGGCCGTACACCACCGATAGACGCTCATCGAACCTGCCCCCATACAACGGGGTCACACCGGGTCACAGAGCACAGCGGGGTCACACCGGGTCACAGAGCACAGCGGGGTCACACCGGGTCACAGAGCACAGCGGGGTCACACCGGGTCACAGAGCACAGCGGGTCACACCGGGTCACAGATCACAACGGGGTCACACCGGGTCACATATCACAGCGGGGTCACACCGGGTCACAGATCACAACGGGGTCACACCGGGTCACAGGTGCGAACCTGCCCCCATACAACGGAGTCACACCGGGTCACAGATCACAACGGGGTCACACCGGGTCACAGATCACAGCGGGGTCACACCGGGTCACATATCACAACGGGGTCACGGGAGGTCACGGGAGGTCACAGGAAGTCACAGCCGACACCGGGTCGCATACGGTCAGACCGGGTCACAGAGCACAACGGGTCACACCGGGTCACAGAGCACAACGGGTCACACCGGGTCACATATCACAACGGGGTCACAGGAAGTCACAGAAAATCACAGCGGACACCGGGTCGCATACAGTCAGACCGGGTCACACCGGGTCACAGAGCACAACGGGGCACACCGGGTCACAGATCACAACGGGGTCACAGGAAGTCACAGGAAGTCACAGGAAGTCACAGCGGACACCGGGTCGCATACGGTCAGACCGGGTCAGACCGGGTCAGACCGGGTCAGACCGGGTCAGACCGGGTCAGACCGGGCCAGACCGGGTCAGACCGGGTCAGACCGGGTCAGACCGGGTCAGACCGGGTCAGACCGGGTCAGACCGAGTCAGACCGAGTCAGACCGGGTCAGACCGAGTCAGACCGAGTCAGACCGAGTCAGACCGAGTCAGACCGAGTCAGACCGGGTCAGGCCGGGTCAGGCCGGGTCAGGCCGGGTCAGGCCGAATCAGGCCGGGTCAGGCCGGGTCAGGCCGGGTCAAGCCGGGTCAGACCAGGTCAGGCCAGGTCATACCGGGTCAGACCGGGTCAGACCGGGTCAGGCCGGGTCAGGCCGGGTCAGGCCGGGTCAGGCCGGGTCAGGCCGGGTCAGGCCGGGTCAAGCCGGGTCATACCGGGTCATACCGGGTCATACCGGGTCAGGCCAGGTCATACCGGGTCAGACTGGGTCAGACCGGGTCAAGCCGGGTCAGGCCGGGTCATACCGGGTCAGGCCAGGTCATACCGGGTCAGACCGGGTCAGACCGGGTCAGACCGGGTCAAGCCGGGCCAGGCCGGGTCAGGCCAGGTCATACCGGGTCAGACCGGGTCAGACCGGGCCAGACCGGGTTAGACCGGGTCAGGCCGGGTCATACCGGGTCATACCGGGCCAGACCGGGTCAGGCCGGGTCAGACCGGGTCAGGCCGGATCAGGCCGGGTCAGACCGGATCAGGCCGGGTCAACCGGATCAGGCCGGGTCAGACCAGGTTAGACCGGGTCAGGCGGGGTCAGACCGGGTCAGACCGGGTCAGACCGGGTTAGGCCAGGTCAGACCGGGTCATACCGGGTCAGACCGGGTCATACCGGGTCAGACCGGGTCAGGCGGGGTCAGACCGGGTCAGGCGGGGTCAGACCGGGTCAGACCGGGTCAGACCGGGCCAGACCGGGTCAAACCGGGTTAGGCCAGGTCAGACCGGATCAGGCCGGGTCATACCGGGTCAAGCCGGGTCAGACCGGGTCAGACCGGGTCAGACCGGGTCAGACCGGGTCAGACCGGGTCAGACCGGGTCAGACCGGGTCAGACCGGGTCAGACCGGGTCAGATCGTGTCAGGCCGGGTCAGACCAGGTTAGACCGGGTCAGGCGGGGTCAGACCGGGTCAGACCGGGTCAGACCGGGCCAGACCGGGTTAGGCCAGGTCAGACCGGGTTAGGCCAGGTCAGACCGGGTCAGACTGGGTCAGACTGGGTCAGGTCGGGTCAGACCGGGTCAGACCGGGTCAGACTGGGTCAGGCGGGGTCAGGCCGGGTCAGACCGGGTCAGACCGGGTCAGGCCGGGTCAGGCCGGGTCAGGCCGGGTCAGGCCGGGTCAGGCCGGCTCAGACCGGGTCAGACGACCGGGTCAGACCGGGTCATGCCGGGTCAGACCGGGTCAGACCGGGTCATGCCGGGTCAGACCGGGTCATGCCGGGTCAGACCGGGTCATGCCGGGTCAGACCGGGTCATGCCGGGTCAGACCGGGTCATGCCGGGTCAGACCGGGTCAGTCCGGGTCATACCGGGTCAGACCGGGTCAGACCGGGTCAGACCGGGTCAGACCGGGTCAGACCGGGTCAGACAGGGTTAGGCCAGGTCAGACCGGATCAGGCCGGGTCATACCGGGTCAAGCCGGGTCAGACCGGGTCATACCGGGTCAAGCCGGGTCAGACCGGGTCAGACCGGGTCAGATCGTGTCAGGCCGGGCCAGACCAGGTTAGACCGGGTCAGGCGGGGTCAGACCGGGTCAGACCGGGTCAGACCGGGTCAGACCGGGCCAGACCGGGTCAGACTGGGTTAGACCGGGGCAGGCCGAGTCATACCGGGTCATACCGGGCCAGGCCGGGTCAGACCGGGTCAGGCCGGATCAGGCCGGGTCAGACCGGGTCAGACCGGGTCAGGCCGGGTCAACCGGATCAGGCCGGGTCAGGCCGGATCAGGCCGGGTCAGACCGGGTCAGGCCGGATCAGGCCGGGTCAGACCGGGTCAGACCGGGCCAGGCCGGGTCAGACCGGGTCAGGCCGGGTCAGGCCGGATCAGGCCGGATCAGGCCGGGTCAGACCGGATCAGGCCGGGTCAACCGGATCAGGCCGGGTCAGACCGGGTCAGGCCGGATCAGGCCGGGTCAGACCGGGTCAGACCGGGCCAGGCCGGGTCAGACCGGGTCAGGCGGGGTCAGACCGGGTCAGACCGGGCCAGACCGGGTCAAACCGGGTTAGGCCAGGTCAGACCGGATCAGGCCGAGTCATACCGGGTCAAGCCGGGTCAAGCCGGGTCAAGCCGGGTCAGACCGGGTCAGACCGGGTCAGACCGGGTCAGACCGGGTCAGATCGTGTCAGGCCGGGTCAGACCAGGTTAGACCAGGTTAGACCGGGTCAGGCGGGGTCAGACCGGGTCAGACCGGGTTAGGCCAGGTCAGACCGGGTTAGGCCAGGTCAGACCGGGTCAGACCGGGTCAGACTGGGTCAGACTGGGTCAAACCGGGTTAGGCCAGGTCAGACCGGATCAGGCCGGGTCATACCGGGTCAAGCCGGGTCAAGCCAGGTCAAGCCGGGTCAAGCCGGGTCAGACCGGGTCAGACCGGGTCAGATCGTGTCAGGCCGGGTCAGACCAGGTTAGACCGGGTCAGGCGGGGTCAGACCGGGTCAGACCGGGTCAGACCGGGCCAGACCGGGTTAGGCCAGGTCAGACCGGGTTAGGCCAGGTCAGACCGGGTCAGACCGGGTCAGGCTGGGTCAGGCGGGGTCAGACCAGGTCAGGCGGGGTCAGGCGGGGTCAGGCCGGGTCAGGCCGGGTCAGACCGGGTCAGGCCGGGTCAGGCCGGGTCAGACCGGGTTAGACCGGGTCAGGCCGGGTCAGGCCGGGTCAGGCCGGGTCAGGCCGGGTCAGACCGGGTCAGGCCGGGGCAGACAGACTGGCTCAAACTGGCGGTATTCAGGTTCTGACGGCTATACACATGTGACACGTGAGGACACATGAGGCCGGCAACACATTTCGAGCATCGCGAAGTCGCACGGAGAACTAAACACAACTATTGTCTTTACTGGAGCTCGTAACTGGGTACGTAATAGTACGGAGACCAATGTAGACCTCTCATTATCGTAGGGCGCACCAGTGTGAGCTACCTGCCGAGCGAGCCCTGCGGCCGGGCTGCGGCCACCAGGGCAGAGACGCGTCGGGTGGTGTGGCAACTCACGCGTCGAACTGCTGTGTGCGGACGCCGATGTAGAAGTGGGCCGGGTCGTGGATCTGCAGCATGAAGACGCGGTGCGGCCCGTCGCCGACCAGAGGCTGCTCGATCGGCCGCGCGGTCCACACCAGCTGCAGGCCGCTGTACTCGGGAGGCGGCCGGCAGCGGCGGGCCCGCACCGGCCGGGACTCGGCAGATGCGAAACTGGGGAGCAGGGAGCAGCACCGTCACACCACTCGCGGCGGTCAGAAACACGCACGCAGGCACATGCACGCACGCACGCACGCACGCACGCACGCACGCACACAGGGCATGAGCTGAGAGCTGAATCCCTCGCTGACCTACAGTTGGCCTCTGATCTGACCTGCGGTTCAGCCCGGCTCTGACTGATCTGCTGTTCAGCCCGGCTCTGACTGATCTGCTGTTCAGCCCGGCTCTGACTGATCTGCGGTTCAGCCCGGCTCTGACTGATCTGCTGTTCAGCCCGGCTCTGACTGATCTGCGGTTCAGCCCGGCTCTGACTGATCTGCGGTTCAGCCCGGCTCTGACTGATCTGCTGTTCAGCCCGGCTCTGACTGATCTGCTGTTCAGCCCGGCTCTGACTGATCTGCTGTTCAGCACGGCTCTGACTGATCTGCTGTTCAGCCCGGCTCTGACTGATCTGCTGTTCTCACCTCCTGTGTGACTGACCTGATGTCGAGCTTGGCTCTGACTGATCTGCTGTTCAGCCCGGCTCTGATCTGACTGCTGCGGTTCAGCCCGGCTCTGACTGATCTGCTGTTCTCACCTCCTGTGTGACTGACCTGATGTCGAGCTCGGCCGTCTGCCGGCTGGACCTGGCGGAGGCGCGGCTGACGCGGCTGGCGGGGCCGGTCGGGCCGGTGCTCTCGGTCTGTCCGGCCAGCCAGCTGCGCACCTTCTCCTCGGCCGGCTGCTCGGGGGTGACCGATACCGCCGGCGGCGGCGCGGACGGCCGACGGAACGGCACCAGCAGCGGCCGCAGCTCAAGAACGTTCGACTCGGCCTGCCCGGCAGCGCCAAACCGTCACACGCAGCCTTGGAATTTTGGCAATTTTCTGGACTTTTTGGGTCCAGATAATTTTGCTCTCTTCATTTTGTTCTGGACATTTG
>JAXIVJ010013943.1:0-35824 GCA_036785665.1 Chirona hameri | reverse complement strand
TGTGTGTGCGTGTGTGTTTTATTTCCTATAGCCCGTGTGCACTTTTATATTCATCTGATCTTATTGTGTGTTGTATACCGAGTGTCTTTTAACATGTCTCTCTTCTTAACGCCACGGGTCTGCTGCCCGACACTCGGAATAGCCATTTTAAAATGGAGTGTTTTAATTGTTTAGTACAATACAATACATCGGAACCAACCCTTATCCATCAGAGACGCGTGGTCCCTGCTCCCCACTGAGCGTGGAGACGGCAGAGACGCGTGGTCCCTGCTCCCCACTGAGCGTGGAGACGGCAGCAGCGGAGACCCGTGGCGCCCTCTCGCCGGCCGGAGTGGACGGTCCCTGCTCCCCACTGAGCGTGGGAGACGGCAGCAGCGGAGACACCGTGGCGCCCTCTCGCCGCGCGACCGCTTGTAGAACAGCTACGGAATGGCAAACCTAACGGAGGCCCCACCTGGCTCTAACACACCTGGGCTTAAAATGTATCTAATGTATCTACCTTGCGGTGACGAGAGCGAGACTAAGTGGCCTAGTTGCTGGAGATATGAGCTTCGGAAAAGCGTGTATACGGTGGCCCTGGACGAGTCGTTCATATGTGATACATTTCCCTAGCTGACGTTAAGATGAGCGAGCGTATCACACTAGCTCGTAATAATATTTCGTGCAGCAGAGAGCAGCCATTGTTATTGTTACAAAGCCTGCCAGCCCGCCTTTGCAGACAAGCCGTGACGAGAGCCGGTCATTGGGTCCACCTGCTACCTGGCGAGGTGGAAGGGTGCCCGAGGGGAACGTTTCCGCACTGCGCACCGTCGACTTCGGCACTGACGTGGACATTTGTTGAGTGATGGAATGCATACTTATTACATACTTTTAAGCTGCTCGTTTGGACTTGCATGATCTATAATCTATCATGCGTCTTATTTTTGTTTTTTTATTTTTGCAAACCACCAAAGATGAAAGAAGTCTACTCACCTTGACCTGTTTGACTTTCCTGTTAGTCTGTTGTTGATTATTTATCTCAAGGTCTGACTTGTGTGGGATTTCTTTACTCCTTGGTCCATATATATCCATTATCCATTGGTGTTTCAATGTGGTGTGTGTTAAAATGGTGCAAAATGCACATTGCAAACTATAAATATTCCTGCTAAAAGATGTTTAAGTGTAGAATGAAGTATACATGCAGATTCCTAGCTTGAGCTGCCAGCGTGCCGGGCCTGGCGGTGCTGCCACATGTGGCCGGCCTTGATGCCGGTCCCAACTCATGTATGAGCGGTGGCGGTGCGGGGCCGGTTCCTGGGTTTTGGGGGAATTTTTGCATCTCTAGTGGACACGTACCTCGAGCACCTGCATCGTGTTTCTGTGTAGATTCAATTCAGTTCGTGATCTGCCGGTGAAGGTGGCGGCTGGCCTGGCTGGCTTGCGGCCCCACTAGCTCCGACTGGATTATGAATGAATGTGTTGAATTTGTCGCCTTTCCGATTGAAAGTTGAAAAATGAACCTTTCCGAACTCGATTGAAAGTTGATCTGATGTATGACGCATCGGCGAATATCCTAACGTGCATCCTCTTCAATTTGTATATATATATATTATATATTATATATATATATATATATATATTTATATATATATATATATCGTTCGTTCTTCATAGTGGTAAGTGGCTTAAGGCCTGGTACAAGTTTTGTAGCTCTGCGTTGAACCGCGTGACCCTACCCCCTGCAACACTGACATGACCCTACCCACTGCAGCACCCTGGCATGACCCCTACCTCTGCAGCACCTCTGCAGCCTCTGCCACTGACAGCCGGATGGCGACGCTGGTAGGCTCGGCTCACAGCGGGCGCCGGCGGAGACGCTAGTTTGAGCGGTACCCGTCAGAAGCGCTGGTTTATCGAGACGACTCGGCTGCGTCGGGCTACCGCCGGGGGTAGCACTGCTGTTGGCTGTGCCGACAGTGGCTGGTGGACGGTATTGGGCCCACACTGCCGGCCGCTGGCCGGGCTGTCGGCTCCTCGCCCTGTGGAGCAGGTTTCGGTCACACGGGTACGCCCAGCGGCCCCGGGTCGGCCGCGCGCGTCCGCACAATATTCAGATTCAGCAGGAGATGTATGTTTTACGTGGCTCCGTGGAACAATCGGTATTGCTTTAGTTGCGTTGTGGAGCGTATTTGCGTATTCTACGGAGATTGTTGTCTGAGTGTGCGCTGTGTCGCTGCCGGAACTGCGGACCGCGACTACTACCGAGGGCCGGCGCGTGCCTCGGTACCGCCCTACCGAGGCGGCGTCTGGACGTTGTCGCACGCACCGGCGAGCCCGCCGTGCAATATTGTTATAGGCGCGCTGTTTTTATCGAGTTTGCTTGTGATACATGTGATCTCGCGTGGCGCACTTTGTAGGGTGTACAGGCGATCTCAGGCGGGTGCGGGGCGTTCTGGTCCCGCGGGGCCCAGGATCCCGGTCCCGCGGGACCAGCCTGACAGGTAGAGCAGCTGAGACTTCCGCCGGGCTTCCGTCACACCGCCGCCGCCGCTGTCTCGTCCCTGCTCTGTTCGCAGATCTCCATTCGACCCCCGTTGGCCACCGCCTGGTTTCCGCCGTCCACCCGCGGGCCCCGCGGCCCCGCGCACCTGTGCTGGATGTTTACCCTGTGTTGCCTGGCTGCGTCGGCGGTGTCTGTTCTCTGTGGAGTACCGGGAGCGGGGGCACTGCCCCGCCGCCATCCGGCACGTATGTTCGTTGCACAGTGTTTGTTCAGACCGATGTTATGTTGGCGGTGTTCTGCCACCCCTCCCGCTCAGCCCTGTCGACCTCTCACACCGTCATCAGGCTCCAAATAAATCCGACGCTTGACAAAATAAAAATGTTTAAAGAGAGAGAGAGAGAGGAGAGAGAGAGAGTGAGAGAGAGAGAGAGAGAGAGAGGAGAGGAGGAGAGGAGAGAGAGAGAGAGGAGAGAGAGAGAGAGAGAGAGAGAGGAGAAGAGAGAGGAGAGAGAGAGAGAGAGAGAGAGAGAGAGAGAGAGAGAGAGAGAGAGAGAGAGAGAGAGAGAGAGAGAGAGAGAGAGAGAGAGAGTGAGAGTGGTGTGGGTGTGTGGAAAGAGAGAGAGAGACAGACAGATAGATAGACAGACAGATAGACAGATAGACAGATAGACAGACAGACAGACAGAGACATACAGAGACAGGCAGACAGCTGTATTAACTATACACCTGTGTTATATAAACGTCAATAACTCAAAAACTACTGACGGCGTTCTTTAAAAAAAAAATATGTTTTTCGTAATCAGCAGCTCAAGACCAATCTGTATGTTCATTTTGACCGAAAACAAAAGGGTCCGCGAATGTGCACAAGAATGTGCACGTGAATTTGAATGTGCACGTAGGCCTATATCTAAGAAAGTTGTGGACGGCGTTGTTAGCAAATGTTATGTTCGTGCTCAGGAGCTTATTGCGCACATATTTGTGCAAAGTTTAAGCAAATTCGTAGTGGTCCGCTTTTTTCCCACTAACGGCTTTGTTAACACCCGTGATATATAAACGTCAATAACTCAAAAACTACTGGACGGCGTTCTTTAAAAAAAAAATATGTTTTTTCGTAATCAGCAGCTCAAGATGAATCTGTATGCTCATTTGGATCGAAAACAAAAGGGGTCCGCGAAAGTGCACGCGAATGTGCACGTAGGCCTATATCTAAGAAAGTTGTGGACGGCGTTCTTAGCAAATATTATTTTCGTGCTCAGGAGACTATTGCGCATATTTGTGCAAAGTTTAAGCAAATTCGTAGTGGTCCGCTTTTCCCCCACTAACGGGCTTTGTTAACACCCGTGATATATAAACGTCCAATAACTCAAAAACTACTGGACAGCGTTCTTAAAAAAATATGTTTTTCGTAATCAGCAGCTCAAGATCAATCTGTATGCTCATTTGTGATCGAAAACAAAAGGGTCCGCGAAAGTGCACGCGAATGTGCACGTGAATTTGAATGTGCACGTAGGCCTATATCTAAGAAAGTCGTGGACGGCGTTGTTAGTAAATGTTGTGTTCGTGCTCAGGAGCCTATTGCGCATATTTGTGCAAAGTTTAAGCAAATTCGTAGTGGTCCGCTTTTTTCCCACTAACGAATTGTTAACTATACACCCGTGATATATAAACATCAATAACTCAAAAAACTACTGAACGGCGTTCTTAAAAAATATGTTTTTCGTAATCAGCAGCTCAAGATCAATCTGTCATGCTCAGTTTGATCGAAACACAAAATGGTCCGCGAAAGTGCACGCGAATGTGCATGTGAATTTGAATGTGCACGTAGGCCTATATCTAAGAAAGTTTGTGGACGGCGTTGTTAGCAAATGTTATTTTCGTGCTCAGGAGACTATGGTGCGTATTTGTGCATAGTTTAAGCAAATTCGTAGGGGTCCGCTTTTTCATGCTATTAACAAAAATATCAATAACTTAAAAACTACCAAACGGCGTTCTTAGAAGATATGTATTTCGTAATAAAAAGCTCAAGAGCAATATGTGTGCTCATTTTGAACAAAAACAAAAGGGTTCGCGAAAGTGCATATGCATGTACATTTGTATATTTAGGCTATTAGGAACTCAGGACACACGTGCGTGTGAGAACGCTAAAATGGGCTCGCATATTAATAAGCTGTTGAATGCGCTATGAGATATTGGAGTTGAGACATGAGTAGATATCAATGATTAATTATGCAGCCTCTCAGGCCTTGAAAATGAGTTATTTGGCCACGGAATCACTTTTTGTCGATGACCTTAGATGACCTTCAACATTCAAATAAACATAGAGTAAAAACTGTTAAACGGCGTTCTTAATTGTCATGATTTTTGTAATGAGCATAATTTGTTTTATCTGCTTGGAGTGTTTTAGCAAATTTGTAGGGGTCCGCTTTTTTATTTTAGTTAGCCTATTGAATTATACCCCAGTTATATACATGCTGATAACTTACTGAACGGCGTTCTTAGAAAAATGTTTTTCGTAATTAGCAGCTCAATATCTGTCTATATACACATTTTGAGGACAAACAAAAGGGTCCGCGAATGTGAATGTGCATATGATGCAACTATACGCACGTTTCAGAAACTCAGTAACTCAGAAAATACTTGACGGCGTTATTAGCAAAAATGTTTTTCGTATTCAGCAGCTCAAGATATATATATATATATATATATATATATATATATATATATATATATATATATATATATATATATATATATATATATATATATATATATATATATATATATATATATATATATATATATATATATATATGTATACTATTTTGAGCACAAACAAAAGGGTCTGCGAATGTGCACGCGAATGTGTATGTACGTAAATATTGGAGAACCAAGTATGGACGATGCCCAAACAAAATTGCAAAGCAATATCTATATTTTTGACTGACTTATGTATCCCTAAGTACTAGCCGGTGGCACAATTTCCTCCTTAACTTGGTTGATGATTCCAAACACGCGTCGGAAATCCATCCACTCAAAAGGTTCGGACTAAATTTATTTGCAAGAAAAACTAATTTGGCAGCTCGCACAGCGTAGTGAAAAATGCGCAGCTGTGACGATATACCGTTTAGCGCAGCAGCGTTGGGTGTAGAAATTTCCGTTGTTTGATTGCATTGGTTTCTATCATGGAAGTTTATGAATAGTGTAGGACATTATTTCAACTAATTATATTTTTATCTCTTTATTTCTATGGTGTCAATGCTGCAGGAAATACAATTGATTGTCTAACCGGTCTAAGGCTCTGAAAAAGTGGTGTCGAACACTGTTTACCTTACCTACCTTTTTACATCCATCTTCATGCTTAGGTTCCTACCTATATTAACTTACTGCATTTTACCGGTTGGCGCCATCATAATATATAGGTATTTGTTGTTATCAACCGCAAAATGTCGGTTCCCTCTACTGCAGCACTGAGAGGTAAGTGCTGTTGGTGTGTCACTATGTGAAATGATTGTGAATAGTAGGTATCAGTATGCAGGTACTATTTCCGGTAACAGTGGGGCTGGCATCACCATCGTTCCTGGGCAATAAAATAAAGGTTCAAGGTTACTATCACCGTTGTTGGTCTGGAGTCATAGGGAAGCTTTATGACGTCACCAGATCTGGCTACGAGCGAATCTTAGGCCGCCCCAATTTAATAGCTATGAGCGGTATGCCAAAGCGATCAAAATTAATTAAACTAACCTAACCTAACCCCACTATTAAGTCTGATCAGGTCGGCCTGCAGATTGTAGCCATTAAGTCTGATCGGTTCGGCCTACAGCTTGTAGCCATTAAGTCTGATCGGGTTGGCCTACAGCTTGTAGCCATTAAGTCTGATCGGGTCGGCCTACAGATTGTAGCCATTAAGTCTGATTGGGTCAGCCTACAGCTTGTAACCATTAAGTCTGATTGGGACAAAACCTACTGCTTGTAGCCATTAACCCTCGCCTGAGTAGGGCAAAATCACTGTGTGATTGGGTAGGGGGTTGGTACGACCCCCCTAGCATTTGGCCCCTAATTGAGCTAGAGCTTTGCGGCAAAGACAGACATGTTGCTTGTGATGAGAGGAAGCCGATGATACACGATTTTGAGGTCTTAGGTCATTAGTTGACCTCTGAAGTCATGTCAATGACCCAAAAGTCATCAAAATTGTAAATGTGTATAAATTTAATTTTATCAAGCTAGAATCTTGAATGAGCATATCACAATGCTTAATGGGTGCCACATTCGTAATCAGCATCACAAAATGTCCTAAAAACTGCCAAATTCCAAAAAGGTCATGTCAGGTCATCTGAGGTCAGTGACCTCGGTTGACCTGTGGAAGTGCATGACCCCAGTGGAACATATAATTATGTAAAATGAATCCCAAATTTGAAATCAGCATCACAAATTGTCCTAGAAACCGCCAGAAGCCCAAAAAAGTCATCTGAGGTCATCGGAGGTCAATGACCTCAGTTGACCTCTGAAAAGGTCAATTGAGGTCACAATCTCAGTGGAAACCACAACTGTCACCTGGAAACACCTGTGCATATGCTCCTGAACAACAAGCACTCGGAAACTGCACAAGTTACAAACCGATACTGCGGGACGCCAGGTGCGCCTGACATGACCTTGAGAAACAGGTCATAGGTCACGGGTCATGTGAGTTAAAAATGAAAAATTTCAGATTATGTTAGACATTTTTCAAAAGTAAGGTACTGAAAGTTGCATCGAAATCGGTTGGAAACTGCGCGAGTTATTCTAGAAAAACCGAGGGGGTGGCATCCACCCCCCTACCCGGGCGAGGGTTAAAGGAAATAGTTCACCTTCAACATTGGTTTTGAACTGAAATAGCAGTTGTGTAGCCCGTGTTGAGAAATCCTTATCTGGAACTTTTCTTGGCTGAAAAGACTCTCCAGCCGAAGATATTTGACTTTTTGGCGAAGGAATACGGCGCATATATGATGTACCGTACCGTCTGAAAGTGCCAGCACTGCCATGGAGCATGCGCAGACCAATAACGCACACCATAACATTAATAATTTACGACCTTTTGTCCTGAATTGGCGCGATGTAGGACCATTTTTGAAAATAAAAAAGAAACTGTATTAAACAATATAATAAACTCGTGTTCTGAAAATTTCCCGAAGGTGAACTATTTCCTTTAAGTCTGATCAGGTCTGCCTAAGATTCCCTCGTAGCCAGAATCTGGTCCTGGTGACGTCATAAAGCTTCCCCATGACTCCAGACCAACAACAGTGATAGTAACTTTGAACCTTTATTTTATTGCCCGGCCGCGACGGTGACGCCAGCCCCACCGTTACCCTATTTCCATATGATGCTAGGTGCTGGGTGGAAACAAAACATAGGGTAAACAACCATATTAACGGTCACATCCTAATGCCAAACTTCATGCTATTGGTGATATAGTGCATCAGTATCCTCTACATTGTCAATGGCATGAAAAGTGGTGTTAGACGTGTCTGGCATTGCAGTTATTCACCCAACATACCTCATTTTAAAGTTGATTAAAATATGCATCACATAGATTAGGGTAAACCGCCTTAACCTCAGACACATCTTAACCTCAAACTTGTCATGGTATCAGAATGTAAAAAAATAATTACACACTAAAGCACCATGCATCATAATTGTCTGCACTCTGATAGCATGAAAAGTCTATGGCTTTACCAAAATACATGATGTGGAGGTAAAGTTAAATTATGTTATGAATGCTGACTTACTGTTACTTGTTGAGGACAGGTGTGCTTGAAGATAGGTGTGACACACTTGACTTGCCCACTCTTTGTTTCACCAGTGATCGATATATGGCTTTAGGTTTCAAGTCGGGGTTGTGACCATGTCAATGGCACAGATGCATGCAGTCAGGTCAGCTATCAGCTATGGATGTTTGCATCTTTCTCTGCTCCAGTGTTTGTATCTAAGCTCTTTAACCCTCGCCCGGGTAGGGGGTGGATGCCACCCCGTCCCCTCGTTTTTTTCTAGAATAACTCGCGTAGTTTCCAACCGATTTCGATGCAACTTTCAGTACCCTACTTTTGAAACATTTCACACATACTCTGAAAATTTTGCATTTCTAACCCACATGACCCGTGACCTATGACCTGTTTATCAAGGTCATGTCAGGCGCAACTGGCGTCCCGCAGTATCGATGCTTGTAACTTCTGCAGTTTTCGAGTGTTTGTTGTTCAGAAGCATATGTACAGGTGTTTCCAGGTGACAGTTGTGGTTTCCACTGAGATTGTGACCTCGATTGACCTTTTCAGAGGTCAATTGAGGTCATTGACCTCCATTGACCTCAGATGACTTTTTGGGGCTTCTGGTGGTTTCTAGGACATTTTGTGACGCTGATTTCAAATTTGGGATCCATTTTACATAAGTATATGTTCCACTGGGGTCATGCGCTTCCACAGGTCAACCGAGGTCACTGACCTCAGATGACCTGACTTGACCTTTTTGGAATTTGGCAGGTTTTAGGACATTTTGTGACGCTGATTGCGAATTTGGCACCCAGTAAGCATTATGATATGCTCATTCACGATTCTAGCTCTATAAAATTCAATTTATACGCATTTTAAATTTTGATGACATTTGGGTCATTGACATGACCTCAGAGGTCACCTAATGACCCAATACCTTAAAATCGGGTATCAGCGGCTTCCTCTCGTCACAAGCAACACGCTCGTCTTTGAATCGAGGCTCTAGCTCAATTAGGGGCGAAACGCTAGGGGGGGGGGGGTCGTACCAACCCCCCATACCCGAACACGTAGTGATTTTGCCCTACCCGGGCGAGGGTTATAAGGTTTCAGCCAGCATAGGCCTCAACCCCATGTCCTACCATTGCATTAGATGTATAACATGCTTGATGCTACCAACTGAGCTAGCCAGCTGACTGTCTCTACCCCATATGGAGAGGGTGCCTTTCCTTTTCATCGCTGGTTGGCTGGGAATGGGATGGAGTTGGTTCTGGATGAAGGCCCAGTAGTGGCCTCAGATCGGGTCAGGTTGCAGTGCCATGTAATTGTTGTGGCCAGGCCCTTAGTGGCTTGGGGCAGCCTGGGAGCCTGCCAGGAATGTTTTTTTTTTACTGGTGGTGTTCATTTTGTGACCTGTAGCCTGGGTGTTTGGAACTGCTATTGTGCTTACTGCTGCACAGTGTCCTAGCATTTGGAAATTTGGGTAAAAAACGACACCCTATGGATACTATTTTCTCACTCTTTTTCCTCAGTTTTACTGTGAATTTTCCACTCCTTATTTTAAAATGTATTGGATAATTGGAACCCTGATACTGATTTATTGATGTAATGATGGGGACAGACTGTATGGGGAAAGACAGGTAAGAATTGGCGTAGTTACCTAATAACTTTTCTGGTAAGCAGGTAATTTAATATTGATCAAGCCGAGTACGTATGTTTTTTTGGTTGAATTTTCTACTCGTTATGCTTATTTTTAGCCTGAATTTTCCACTCCGCATCCCAGCTCCAAAGCAATCCTAGGACTCTGCTGCTGCATATGGCTCATGTTAGCCATTCAATTGAAAATAGATGAAGAAGATGCCATTTACTGTTTTGTTACAGGAGTGCATCAACAACCACGCCTACACTCACCTTGACAACATGTAATGTGCTAATGGCAATTGCTAAAGTGAAGAATATTACCCTGAACAGGGTACTTCATTTATACAGGACTGGCATTAACTGGCTTCCAACTGTCCCTCCAATAATATCAATGGGATAATGAGTTAATGAGCGAGGGTGCCATGCTAGCTCTGGAAAAAATGTGCATGGGTTTATGGGTGAACAGGTGAAAATCCTTGATGAACATTACAATTGACTAGTACAAAGAACACTGCAATCCCCCCCCCCCCCCCCAGCAAGGAGAAACTCCTAAAAGCATATCCTTCTGCTTGCCTGAGCTCTGCCATTGATACCTGACTGCTGTCTGCCAGCTGCTGACTGCTGTCTGCCAGCTACTGACTGTTGTCTGCCAGCTGCTGACTGCTGACTGCCAGCTACTGACTGCTGTCTGCCAGCTGCTGACTGCTGACTGCTGTCTGCCAGCTGCTGACTGCTGTCTGCCAGCTGCTGACTGCTGTCTGCCAGCTGCTGACTGCTGTCTGCCAGCTTCTGTCTGCTGTCTGCCAGCTGCTGACTGCTGTCTACCAGCTGCTGACTGCATGCTGCTAACTGCTGACTGCTGTCCGCCAGCTGCTGACTGCTGTCTGACAGCTGCTGACTGCTGTATGACAGCTGCTGACTGCTGTCTGCCAGCTGCTGACTGCTGTCTGCCAGCTGCTGACTGCTGTCTGCCAGCTGCTGACTGCTGTCTGCCAGCTGCTGACTGCTGTCTGCCAGCTGCTGACTGCTGTCTGCCAGCTGCTGACTGCTGACTGCTGTCTGCCAACTGCTGTCTGCCAGCTGCTGACTGCTGTCTGCCAGCTGCTGACTGCATGCTGCTGACTGCTGACATGTTCTCTCCCTCTCCAGGGCTGGTGGCCCGTGGCCCGATGCTGGCGTCCGTCCGGCACAAGGCGCGCATCAACATCCAGAAGCCGAAGCTGCCGCACTGGGAGAAGGCGCGGTTACAGCGTATGACCCAGCCGCGGCTGCCGGACCCGGACAGCATCCTGCTGGCGCCGCACGGCGGCTGCTTCCACGCCGTGGAGGTGCAGCGCGAGCAGCAGGTCAGGGGACGAGAGGCAGCGGCCGAGCGGGACAAGAGCTGGGGGCGATGGCAGGCAAAGGGAAGTTCGGGCTGAGCAGAGCCAGAGCTGAGTCCCGAGGGGAGTCCGAGGGGTGTCCGAAGGGAGTTCGAGCGGAGCCTGAGCAGAGCCCGAGTGGAGTCTGATCGGGATCCGAGCTGAGTCCGAGCGGAGTCCGAGCGGAGTCCGAGCGGAGTCCGAGCGGAGTCTGAGCGGAGTCCGAGGGGAGTTTTAGCGGAGCCTGAGCGGAGCCCGAGTGGAGTCTGATCGGGATCCAAGCTGTTTCCGAGCAGATCCTGAGCGGAGCCTGAGCGGAGTCTGATCGGGATCGAAGCTGTTTCCGAGCAGATCCTGAGCGGAGGCTGAGCGGAGCCTGAGCGGAGCCTGAGCGGAGCCTGAGCGGAGCCTGAGCGGAGCCTGAGCGGAGCCTGAGCGGAGCCTGAGCGGAGCCTGAGCGGAGCCTGAGCGGAGCCTGAGCGGAGCCTGAGCGGAGCCTGAGAGGAGCCTGAGCGGAGCCTGAGCGGAGCTTGAGCGGAGCCTGATCGGGATCCGAGCGGGATCCGAGCGAAGTCCGAGCGGAGTCCGAGGGGAGTCCGAGCTGAGTCCGAGCTGAGTCCGAAGGGAGTCTAAGCTGAGTCCGAGCTGAGTCCGAGCTGAGTCCGAGCAGGACCCGAGTGGAGTCCGAGCGGAGTCCGAGGGGAGTCCGAGCAGGGTCCGAGCGGAGTCCGAGCAGGGTCCGAGCGGAGTCCGAGCGGAGTCCGAGCGGGGTCCGACCTACCGACGGCTGCTGATAGACCGTCGGTGACGGGTCTGACATCTGACACAGTGTCATTGGTTTGGTATTGTTTGAGTTGGGTCAAGAGTTGAGCAGCAGAACATGTTGACTGTAGAGATAATACTGGGTCTGAATGTATGCTGCAGGTGGTCCTGAGCTGGACGCATATCTCGACCGGAACCATTGAGTGCTTTAGTGTTATTACGGAACTAT
The DNA here is from genome assembly GCA_036785665.1 of Chirona hameri. NCBI lineage: Eukaryota > Metazoa > Arthropoda > Thecostraca > Balanomorpha > Balanidae > Chirona > Chirona hameri. Next base: position 23,614 of record JAXIVJ010013943.1, on the reverse strand, counting down.
TTATTTGCAACGCTATTACTGTGCTTTTTAGCATAGATGTGCATGGATTCATAAATGGATCCCAGGTCCAACATCCCTCTTCAAATTCTAGCAACAGATCCCACAGGATCCCACATAATTTTCCAATGTAACTGCAAGAAGTAATCTGCGATCTCAGATGTGCATCTTTGGAGGAAATTTCATAACAGATCTCGAATTTCACAGGATGAGGTGGTAAAATTTCGAGGAGTATCAATGACCCCAGTGGATCTTCGAAAATGAATGATTCCATGTTGATATATACCCAATAAAACTGGTTTAAACAAAACCAGCTGCAGACATATAATCATTTGAGTTTAATTTGCAGTAAAGAATACAATAGTAACATTCTATGAAGTTCAAAAGCTACGGAGTTGTTTTGTTCTTCTTTTGGACCCCCTTGATGTCTCGGCAAAATTTGAGAGGTAGTGCTGGGATCGCTTTTGATCACGAGCTTCTTAAAGATGAGATCCCAAATGAACTCCATAACAAAATTCCAGAACGGGTTCAGTGTCTCAATGCATCTTGGATTTAGAACTTGGGGAACAGATTGTTTATTGGATCCGTGTTCAAGACCACTGCGCATGACTGGAGGTAACCGCACGATGTGCATTGTATGGGGCATATGCCGTGTTTGGCTGCACTTATCTCGGTTTAATATGTCATGATTTGGTGTCTTTTATTTCAGTTATGTCAGTGTTATATCTGAATGACTCAGTGAGTAGCTTAATACTGACAAAAGCTATTTTGATTTGGCGACCCTACTCAATACTCATGAAGTGAAATAATGTGCAACTACAACGGTGTTTGCCATTGCGATCATGTCATTGTGATTGTTATTGCTCAAATGCTGCCGCGTTGTTTACAAATTGTATGCTAGCGTTTTGCATGGGCGCCACATAACCTGGCAGCTGTGGCGCCCTTAAACGCAAATCATCATCACTAGCGTCCTGCCAGAACATTTATTTTGTGGCGCGTTCTGTAACATTGTAACTCATGGTGTACAACTTCTATATGTTTTCTGAGTCGTACAATATGACGAAGATATTGCTGATCCGTTTCTGGTGTTCCTCAGGCAAATCCATTAGAGGTGCTGATTGGGAACCAGCTTCGCGAGACGTGCCAAAACTCGCGACTTATCGTCTTCTTCCATAGAAATTCTATGACTCTGGGAGAAATCCATAAGGTGAGAAAGCGAACCAGAGTGATTTGTGTTTAGTGATGCAAACGGTACCGTGCCATCTTGGTCATTTATTGGAGGAGCGATGATCAGCTTTGGGTCCCCCATTGATGATTAGTGTCATCGTGCTGGTCCAGTTGGGAAATATTTACACCCCATCAGATCAGACCTCTCCACACTTGCCTGGGTATTGTTTCAGCCTAGTCATATATGTATCTACAGGCACCTCCAGAGGCGAGTGATATTCAATGATATGGCATTAAATTCGCAGTGCCTAGAATACCAACACATCTACAGAGTAAAATGAATGAGCGAAACTAAACACACGCGTAAAAGCCACTGCAGGTGCAAACTGGCGAAACAATCTAAAATATGGCATATTAAGAATGTTTATCGAGCCCAGGCTCCTGTACTGTGCGTTTCGCTGGTTTGTTAAATGTATTCGGTGTAAGGCAGGCTTTACAGATCACCAGTAGCTGCGTGATGCCACACTCCGTGAGGCGTACAGGCGACATGCACGATACATGTCATTCCGTGTGCCGTGTTCTGCTCTTGTCTGAGGCAAAGCCATCAGACTAGACTGCCATGTCACGCGCTCAAAAACGTCATGGCTATAATGGTTAAATCGTGACAGAGACGCAGGTTTACCAACTGATTTTAATACAACAGGCATAGGGTTATTCCACGTCAAATCGCACAAGAAATTCCCGACCCTTTTCGATTTCAATCAAATTTAGGGCACGTGTAGTACCCAATGAACGATCATCATTCACAAACTTTTAGCTTCATTCGACCTCTGAGGTCAGAGTTACGGGTCATCTTAGGTCGCACGTTTTGCCGACATTTTATCATTCAAAAGTGCATATATTGGAGTTTTTTTTAGGAAGGTGCAGTTGCCGCCAAAGCACAGAGATATGATCGGACTATGTATTGCACCCGATGAACTTCCATGACTAAATTTGGCCTTTGGCCTGACTAGGCCAAAGTCAACAATTCAAGTTTGTATTATGTTTGCCTGCCCCAAAATGCAGCAAAATTTTACACGAGAGTGCTTACATCATCGTCTCAAAGCATGTGCAAAAGAATGGTGGACACTTAAAACTTTTTAAGATATGGGTGTTTTAGTGTTACTATGTTGCGCCGGTTGAACGTGCCCTGTGGCTATCTTCTATGAATTGATTCTCTCTCAACGAGGATTAACAATACATGTTCCCCATTACACCTGGTAACAAAATAGGTACACACGTTGCCAGTGGTCCCCACAACGTAACTGCACAGTTTCAAGACGACATGCCCCGACTTGACACCTGACGCGACATAGTTATACTAAAATACCCATATCTTAAAAAGTTTTCAAGTGACCGCCATTCTTTTGCACATGCTTTGAGACGATGATGTAACCACGCTCGTGTTAAATTTTGGTGTATTTCGGGGCAGGCAAACAGTAATAACTCGAAATTTTGACTTCGACCTAGTCAGGTCAACGGTCATATGAAGGTCATGTGAAATAATGGAGGTATTTAACAATGGACATTCATTCCCCTATCCAATGGCGGCAACCGCAACTTCCTAGAACAATTTGTAGCCAATATATGCACTTTTGAATGATGGAATATCGGCAAAAAAGTGCAACCTAAGATGACCCGTAACTCTGACCTTAGAAGTCGAATGGACCTTAAAGTTTGTGGATGATGATCGTTCATTGGGTACTACACGTGCCCTAAATTTCATCGAAATCGAAAGGGGTCGGGTTCAAAACCGCCCATTCTTGTGCGATCTGACGTGGAATGACCCAAAGGTCAAATCAACGGATTGACGAACATTCAGCTAGCTAAGCACATGAGTTCAGTGTCCCAAAATGTATTTATTTGGGTGGGAAATTACACCCAAATGTTAATAATTTTCCACTCCCAAATTATGAATTGATATTGATTCTGATAACAACAAAAAATTAACTAAAAATACATGATTTCAACGAAAACTACTGCTTTTCATATTCAAAACAAATCAATATTGTACCATTTTGTACATAATTTTCCACTCTCCACTCTCATGGTCTTTTTGGTGCTCGAATTTTCCACTCTGACACCCAAGCTAAAATGAAATTTTGGGACAGTGCATGAATTACGTCAGATACTTGGGAAAATGTTCTACAGCGTGGCCTGACGGTGCCCTCTTGTATTTGTTTATAATTATATATAAACATGTCACATTTGCACTGGAAAACATCTGTACACAATGGTGAGCTTGAGCGAATTTAATGGAGTCCATTAATTTTGGCTTCACTTCACATGTTTGGTGTGTGCAAGAACAACAAGCATACCAGTACAACGATCACTGATTTGGCATAACCTTTCCATGATCAGTCGCCATCCATCGTTCGCCAATATTTGTCACAGCATTAGATGCCGCTGGTCGCCGTATCATGAAGCTAATATATGGCGGTGTACCAATGCGCACCCATCACCTGCCATCTGTCTCCGCAAAGCATGTGTTCGGTTTGGTTGTATTTACGAACATGCCATTCTCCTGAAACAAAGTGGGTTATGGTTTTGAAGTTTCAACACGCTATCTAAGTATTTCGGCAAGCCTCGCTCTTGGTCCTATGATACCCAAACCAACATACAATCCCTTTTAATTAATTACATTAACATCAGTACAACATATGACATACAATATGCACAGCACACAACTAATTATCACATCACATGGAATTCGCATTCTTACATAGAGGATAGAACATCCTTTACCTCACATACCCCCACCGCCCCCTTCGGCTTCCGCAGGCGTGGCAGATGCTGAGGCGTGCCGGCTTCACGTACCACAAGCTCTTCAACAATCGGATCGCGTCGCACGCGTTCTCCTCGGAGTCGCGTCTGTCTGCGGTGGTGCAGCTGTGCCGCTCCCACACCTCGCTGGTCACTTGTCCCGAGCCGCGCATCGCCCAGCTGCTCAAACTGAAGAGAAAACTGCCGCAACTGGTCGTCATCGGTGAGTTTTGGAAGGATTCGGTTTGAATGTGGCAATATGGCAGGGCGAGCAAATGACGGCCGAAAGGTGGGGAAGGGGGGGGGGGGGGGGGGAATGGGGGAGATTTCAGAAACTTGCTCCATTTCGGAACATTATAAAGAAATGTAGTTTGTAGGAATCATTGGTGAACCTCAGCTGTGATTCCTTTCAATTCTGGTTCCTTAATCGTATTTTTGTAGGCATTAATTTACAAGTTTCGGAAATGGTTTACAAAGTTTGCCACTTTGATTTCGCATCTGCGTCGTTGATGCACAACTGTTTCTTGGGAGGGGGGCGAGGGGGGGCTACTTCCTACAGCAACCTCTCAGCATCTCATTGCTACCCGAGAGATAATGCTTGTCGCTCTGCTCGTGTCTGATAGTTGCTCTCCTCGCGTGTGATCTGATGAGCCTCTGTGTCCTCAATGATCTGTCATCAGGCGGTGTGGTGGAGGACCGTTTCATGTCCGTGTCGGAGCTGGAGCGCTGCGCCCAGCTGCCCTCACTGGACGCGCTCCGCGCCCAGTTCTGCCATCTGCTCGGCTCTCAGGCGGCCGGACTCAGTGCTTCTCTCGGCCACCACCAGGCGGCACTAGTGCGCACGCTGACGGCCTACACCGCGCCGGCGACTGGGGACGGGGCGGCGACGGAGACGGGCGAGGGAGGAGCCAAGGGGGAGAGCTGAGTAGTATGCGGTGGGACAGAGGGGAAGGCGATTGGCAGTCACTAGCATCGGTGTGTGTGTGTGGGTGGGTGTGCGTATTCGTGTGGTTAGGCGTGTGGGTGTGATTGTACTATTGTGTTGGGAATGCCCGGATGCTTGGAGGTTCATAGTGACGGAATGGCACAGAAGAGTGTATGGTTGTTAATAAAAGTATCGGTCCAAAGTCATTTGTGATCATTTCCTGGTTATTTCGTACGATAATTCGGCATGTGCGCGTAGGATACATAATGTTTGCTTAACATACGAGGGTATCTAAGCAAAATGTAGGTTATCACGTTGGGCTCGGACCTAGTTTGAATGTCTACCGGACAATGCACTGATTGCGAAGTTCGGTAGGGTGTAAGTTAATCGGTTTAACCCATATGCTGCGGGGTTACTAGCAATCCCTCCTAGATGTTAAAGGGAAATATTGACCTTTTGTTGTTGTTTTTTCTGTATTATCTTTTACCACGTTTAAGGTATTACATTGATCCGAGTCTCGATCAAAAGTGAAATGGCAACTTTTATATTTCAAAAATATATTTTTGAAGAAAAGAAAAACAGGTACATATACTTCTTTCGGAGTTTATGTTCGTTATTGTCCTTCACTATTTGGCAGTGCGACATATCTGGCGCTTTTCTGTCAATTTGTTCAATGTTGAATACTGACAATAACTGATTGTTTCTAGAAAATACCAAGTGTATGGGCGACCATAGTGAAGAGCAATTTTCGTACAATTAATATTGAGTGATGGAATGATGTTTAAGCTCGATTAGACCAATGTTAGCAAATAATTAAGTGATGCCAGCATTTTTTTGTTGCGTTATATTCAAATGCTTCAAACGAACTGCATGCACCAGGAATGGGGGACGTCGACAACTAGATTGTTTCTACGAAATACCAAGGGTATAGGCGACCAAAGTGAAGAGCAATTTTCAAACACTTTTTATCAATTGGAAAATGATGTTTGAACTAATCCAAATCCACAGTAACGTTAGACAAAGCACATTTTAGAGTTGTTGAGGAATTATATTCAAATATAAATGAATAATTAGCAGGAAAAACATTTAAGTACCAAACAAATGTGTAAAGTACTTCCCGATACCGTTGTTTTCAGCGTGGAACGCTTGAGCGTTTTCAAATCGAAATAATTTCGGTTAGAGATTAAATGCTTAATATGAATGGATTTACACAAGGCCATAGATACTGATTTACATATGTTTGTCTCCTCTCCCAATTTCGAGTGCTAACTCCATTTTTGTGTGGTAAAATGTCATTATTTCCCTTTAAGATTACAGAGAAGAAAAATGTGACATTGTCTGCAGCAACTACATTTTTAGTATGTTCTGTTAGGTCATTGTTGAATGTTCATATTAAAGGGAGTGTGCCTACTCACATCGCTTATTTGGGGTTATTGACACTGGTCTATAGAACATAATTTTCTGAATTGACCCATGACTTCGTTTCTCCAGATTCGCTCTAGTTGCTGAGATATTCCAAAGACTCCAGAAACTTGCTGGGAGCAAAAAGTTATCGGTTAGACTCCAGTGGGCTTCCGCTACTAGAAGCACTGCAACTATCGATTCAACTGATAGCATATTGTTATCGCCGGCCAATAGCAATTCAACAAAACAGCTCGTGCACGCTGACAACAGCAGCCGAACAGAAACTGGACGGCCATCATGTTTTTCGATGATGGCCGATGGCCATTTTTTAAAAGAAGATATCAATTTAGAGCTACGAAACTTGCACATAATAAAGTTCACAGTGGCAAGAACGTGCTGTGCAAAACTCGTCTTTCTATCTTGCATGATGTGACCGAAATTGTATTGTCTTATGTGCGCCGTTTTACATAACATCACCATAGTGGCGATCGTTGTATAGATATCGAGAGAGAAAAAAATAAGAAGAAAAAACAAACAATATAAGTGGCTACTGGGGCTCCAGATGTGAATACGTACGAGACTACAGGGGCTCCAGATGTGAATTTCATGATATACAACAATCAAACCAATAGCTACTTACCGTATGAAAAAATATTTTTGACATTCCAAAACAGTAGGCACACTCCCTTTAACGTTCACTATCAGGGGAGGTCAAGTCACTGACATAGGTTAGGTCGATTGAACCGACGCTTGCGAAAAACTTTTCCGAGCACTGTGGAAAATGTATCGCTGTTCAAACAGATCCTCGCAGGCCGAACGAGTTATCCATGTTTGCAAACTTGGTATGACAATGTGGCAGTTTTATTTTAATGTTCTTCGGTCTGGTCCGTGTTGTTATTTTTCACATTATTCGATCAATTATCGATTGATAGAGCACCCCTTAGTAAAGAATAAAGATGCTCAGATCCAAGTTACGATAACCTGATACCAGTTGACTGAGTTCCAGTTAATAAAACCGTCTTGTCGCCTGAATAAGTTCTCGCTACCAGCCTGCGTGTGGCGATTGGCTGGGTTTTCCCCGCGAATCACCGGCTGACTTAAATGTAATTACTTGAATAAAGTCGTAAACAGGCTCCATTAACCACCACTGGGATCGATGTGGTCCGGACCTCAGCAATTTTTAAAGAGATAGTCGATCGAGTCCCGAGTCCAGCAAAAAGTTCCTCGGCAAGGAACTTGAGGTGGTTTATTTTTAGTGCACTGGGAGGGTGTAATAATTATTTAGTGGAAATGAATCACACCAACCTCTAAAAGATAGACTTAAAAACATTAAAGGACTTAAGTTCAGGAAGGTTCTTGTGTTCAGGGGACGGTGCCTTTGTATGTACAGTCCGTCTTGTATGTATCTTCCCTTTTGTAGCTTCTAAAACTCATCTAATTTCACTTCTGTGTATACGAAGGACTGATTTAAAGGAACGTGTGGTACCTACCTAGGTAGGTACCACATTTTCCCTTATATCAGTCCTTCATGTACTGAAGTGAAATTAGGTGAGTTTTAGAAACTACAAAAGGGAAGATACATAAAAGACGGACTGTACATACAAACTGGCTCGTGGCGGTGAGTTGGTGACAACAGAGGTATGGCAGAGGAGGCTCGCTCCTATGTTTCCCCGTGTTCCCAAACGGACAGTTTGCTTAAAGGGATTATACGTTTTTTCTTCTCCCAGAGTAATTGAGTTACATAGTACAGCGTACTTATAAAATGTGGTAGAAGTCCCTCGGTAGCCACATTTTTCTGGAAATGACCTATTCTGCACGTAAGGACATTTCAAAGTGAGCGGTGATGCCACCGCATACTTTCTGCAGGACCGGCTGAGGCAGAGCCAGCCATCTCTTTTATGCTAATAATAACACCACTTACGGCATATTTCCGGTAAAATAAGCAATATTTGAAGAAGAAAAAATCAGCTTGTTTTGTTCCAACGATTCATACGCCACCACCATACAAGTGGTTGACAGTAATGCCGATCATGTACTCATCCGATACAAATCTCGAAAAACGCCACAGTTCTAACGCTGATAAATGCTGAAATAATGGACTAAATGAGCATTGAGATCCCTTTATATGTCTTAAACGTGTTTCAAGCTCATACAACTGCAAAGTAATGCACTTCCTTTCAGGACGGAAACCCGTATAATCCCTTTAACCCTCGCCCGGGTAGGGCAAAATCACTACGTGTTCGGGTAGGGGGTTGGTTGGTACGACCCCCCCCCCCCCCTAGCGTTTCGCCCCTAATTGAGCTAGAGCTTCGCGGCAAAGACGAGCGTGTTGCTTGTGATGAGAAGAAGCCGATGATGCCCGATGTTAAGGTCTTAGGTCATTAGGTGACCCCTGAGGTCATGTCAATGACCCAAAAGTCGTCAAAATTGTAAATGCGTATAAATTGAATTTTATCGAGCTAGAATAATGAATGAGCATATCACAATGCTTAATGGGTGCCAAATTCGTAATCAGCGTCACCAAATGTCCTAAAAACTGCCAAATTCCAAAAAGGTCATGTCAGGTCATCTGAGGTCAGTGACCTCGGTTGACCTGTGGAAACGCATGACCCCAGTGGAACATATAATTATCTAAAATGGATCCCAAATTTGAAATCAGCGTCACAAAATGTCCTAGAAACCGTCAGAAGCCCAACAAAAAGTCATCTGAGGTCATCGGAGGTCAATGACCTCAGTTGACCTCTGAACAGGTCAATCGAGGTCCCAATCTCAGTGGAAACCACAACTGTCACCTGGAAACACCTGTGCATATGCTCCTGAACAACAAACACTCGAAAACTGCACAAGTTACAAGCATCGATACTGCGGGACGTCAGTTGCGCCTGACATGACCTTGAGAAACAGGTCATAGGTCACGGGTCATGTGGGTTAGAAATTCAAAAGTTTCGGAGTATGGGGAAATGGTGCAAAAGTAGGGTACTGAAAGTTGCATCGAAATCGGTTAAAAACTACGCGAGTTATTCCAGAAACACCGAGGGGGGTGGCATCCACCCCCACCCGGGCGAGGGTTAAACCCCTGAACTTTTCGATTCAGACAATTGTTTGCAATTTAAGGTTGAACCATAGCTAATTCATTCAGCCGTTTTCACGTAGGATTATTGCTTCTAAAAGTTTATGAAAAGTTTTAAAAGTTTTGGCATACAATTATTGGTATAAAAGTCTTAACCCTCGCCCTACGGGAGCTTTTTTCACCTTCGCCCTACGGGGGGGCCTGACAGTCCCCCCCTGTTAACTTCCAAACCAAGCAACTTAGAGCAATGCGGTAAGAACCAGCATGTTGCCGGTCATGAGAGGAATCTAACAGTATGCGATGTTTAGGTTTCAGGTCAACGGGTGACCTTCCAGGTCAAGTGATGACCTCGGATTTACCACGTCCAGAACAGCGATTTTGCTCTTCAGAAAACCTCAAAATTATATATTGGTAAATGTAAATACAAAGGCATGTTCCTAGACCAGTTTTGGCTCAAAAATACAGAGAAGGTAATTATTTGTTCGTAGCTTGTCAATAAAAGTTAAAAAAACGTTATTTAAAATAATAATAAAAATGACGTCATCAGTCGCTTACACTTAGTCAAAAATGAAGATATTGCTTTGAAATTTGGTATAGGTATTGTCCATACTCAGTTAATTTCCGGTTATTCCGGTCACTTATATTCCGGTTTTCCTAACATCTTTGAAATTTTGATTTTTTTTTCAAGCCCCCCCCCCCCCTGTTGACTGTCTAACGGTATGCCAATTTTTAGGTTTCGGGTCAACAGGTGACCTTCCAGGTCCAGTAAATGACCTCGGATCGACCACGTCCAGAACAGCGATTTTGCTCTGTCAGAAAACCTCAAAATTAGAAATTGATAAATGTAAATAGAAAAGCATGTTCCCAGACCAGTTATGTCTCTGAAAAAAGAAAAGGTAATTATCTGTTTGTATCTGGTCAAAAAGTCCAAAACAGTTATTTAGAAAATGACGTCATGAGTTTCTTACACTTACGGAGCCATCACTCAGTCAAAAATAGAGATATTGCTTTGAAATTTGGTTTAGGTATTGTCCATACTCAGTTATCTCACATATAATTCCGGTTTCTAACATCTTCGAAAATTTTGATCTTGTGGTGATTTTAAAAAAAAGTGTTATTTTGGGGGTCAAAAACGAAAATTTTCGGAAATCCGAGATTGCCACTTTAAAGAGAATGCCATTTTCTATCTTAACTAAATTGCGTTTGCAATTTACTTCAAAACTCTTGTTTTCTACGATTTGTCAAACATTTATCGTTTTTCCACCAACATGACGTCATCAAAACATCATTGTCTCCCAAGCTACTCAACCAATTTCAATGAAATTTTTACAGCATACGCATAATTGTTGTAAACTCAGCTACTGAAAATTTCAGCAAGATTAGGGCGAGGGTTAAGTGTAAAAGTCCTAAAACGGCACGTTTTAAGACTTGTATAATACTTGTATACTTAAGACTGTTATAGTTAGACTTGTATACTTAAGACTTTTATCCCAAAACTTTTTAAAACCTTTCAGAAACTTTTCAGAATCTTTTCAGCGCAATATTCCTTCGTGAAAACGGATAATGTATACCCACCTGTTCAATGCTCGTAGTATGTTGGGAGTCTTGGGACGGCATCATATGTCAGCCATGGGGTCAGTTATCGGCGTCTGCGTGAAGTGTTGAGCACCTGCTTGCTTCCTTGAGTGTTCCTATCAGCAAAGTCGGATCCAGGGGGACAACGGGGCCATGCCCCGTTGCCCCAAGCCTGTTCAAGGGGCCAAACTATGTTTTGCCCCCCCCCCCCCCCCGCCCAAGACGAGAAGTATAATACATGCTATATTTGCGTGTTTAGAACGGTACTGGGCATCCCAAAATTGCAGCAGTCAAAATCCAGCTAACTACAGTCAAAAACTGGCAAATGTTGCGCCGCTTCTCGGCATAACACAAGTTTTTCAATTGCTTATACAAATTTGGAAAATAGGAAAATGAATTCCATTAAGTGTCTTGCAGAGGCTTTCCTTGGCGGTGATTGCTGGCGCCAGGGCCAACTCCCTTTATAAAATATTAACTTTAAAGCGGGCTACATGTTTAGCTAGTCTGCCTAGTTCCGAAAAAGGCGACGCGAACGCAAAGACGCGGACATCGGCACCCGGAAGCTGTTACAGCGGTGCCCAACTTGCTGGACCGAAGAGCTAATAGTGGGGACCAGGCCAGGACCATATCCCCAAGCCATTTCCCCCCAGGCTCCTCCAGATCCACAGGGACCATTTATGTGCGGAAAAGTCGGTCTGCCTCTTGCTGCTTTCAAACCACTGTTACACACTGTTCAAGCATTGTTACCACTTACCAGTTCTTTGTTACAGTTCGGTACATATGTATACAATTATTATTATTATATGTACTATTGAGCGCAGACTGCCATCGGTCATCATGATTCACTATCCGAGGCTAATGTATATGAAAACTATCTGAATTTCAACATTTTTCATCATACCGAGATGTGCAACCAGGAAAGGCTTGGCTCCACTCACGGTCTGGTGATATTACAATTTCGTTTTCCACGGCCTAAAATAAAAATGTACACGCCCCTTCGCGGCGTCACGTCGGTGGGCATCGTCATAACGAAGCCATCGTCATCGTCTTCGTTTCGTAGTAACGCTGAATTGAATGAATAGCATGTTTAGCTTCTTATAGCTTCTTATCCTCTACAAGGCCCACCGCCTATGTTTTTAGGTTTTATCAGGCAAACCAGTAAAAATGTATCGCCGCTTGGCGGCGCTAAATAACAAGTACCTACTATAGCATGAAAATCCACATTAAAAATCCTGCACAGGCTTAAATACACGCATATAAAATTGGGGTAGTTATATTTTTTTCGTCATTTCAGCCGACCCCCCACACTAAAAAATTATCGGCGATGCCCCTGGGTACAGCTGACAATTGACATAGTTTTGTTCAGTGTGAGGCAATGTCGGAACAATAAAAACTGCAAGCTGATATCTTTCGATTTTTCGACTTTTGATTTCGACATTTTTCGATATACCAAAAGGTCGAAAATCTATTAAAAAATTGGAAATCGTGTGGTTGCAAAATAAAGTGGCCCAAATCCGGGAAGAAATTCGAAATTGGGGTAGGTAAGGTCCGCTAAAAACGCCCCCCCCCCCCCCCCCCCAACAGCCGGCTGGATCCGCCCTTGCCTGCCAGTCATCATCATTGAACAATGTTATAACTGCCAAGCCAACAACTGTCCAGGACTGTTGTGTCCTCGTCACACGGATATATGCGATCGATAGGAAGAGACTAGCGCTCATTGTGCAACTGGTGCAACGAACTACTTCGAGGTCTCAACACATCACGCCCCATGCCAACCCATTGTTTTCCTCCTTTGCCTTGGTGAATGCGGCATATTTCAAGAATCTCCTCCATGGAAAGAACCGTCTCCAACAGCTGCCATCGCTGAGCTTGTTTCGAGACTGTATTTTGCCATTTTTGCAGGGCCTTCTCTCTCCTTAAAACTTGGGAAACGCTTTGCGCCCGTGTCATCGACCCTGGTGAAGGTTTTCCTCCGCTGCCCCTGTCTGTGATCTGATTGGACGGCGCTCTCCGCTGGCGTTGATGCCATCGAATCGCTCAGAAAGGTCCCAGGTACAGGAATGTACAAAGTGGTGCGGTGCAGGTGCGGTGCAGGTGCGGTACAGGTGCGTGCACTAATATGATCCGGAACCGAATTAAACGTCCAAAGCCACACAGCCGACCTAAAACCTACTGCAAACAAATATCCTATGGCCAATGACCATAATTTTACGGTGACCTGTGGCACTCAGTATACCTACCTATAGCGCACAAATAGGATGGATGCACGTTTTTTAGGTAAAGCTGTCTGTGAGGGCTGAGGTTTTTCATATATCCTATTCATATAGGATATGGATTATCTGTTGCGCCCCACTCAACGCTCCATGTATACCGTGTGTAAACGCACGTGTACCTATGTATATGTTATACACTGCATACAGGGCAGGCATAGACCACGCCCCACCGCCCGCCCGTGCCGTCCCTCCACGCCCACACGTCACCTGGCCTCTGTCGTCTGTCCCTTCACCCGGGCGGGGTCCGTGCCGGGGCACACCCGTCCCGTTTCCGTCCGGACCGGGGCCTGTCCCTGCCCCGCCGGGCCTCTGTGGCTGCCACCAGGACCTCGGCTGCGGTCACCGCCACCGCAGGTACCCCCTTCGCATGATCGGTGTCCGGGCCTCGACGGCACGTGGCCGTATTGTTACGTTGACCGTGACGACAGCTGCGGCGATGATTGATGTGATAGGAGCAGGCGAAAGGTGGTGACATGGGAGTAAAAATCTGTGACAGACGGGGTTTAATAGCGGAGTTTGGCATGGGGAGTTTAATAGCGATAAAATGAATGCGGGATTTTAGTTTGTGCGATTAAGGTGATTGTGTTTGTTTAACATGCGCATCGGAATGGGTCAAATTGATCCACCTCTCCCGTTTTTATCATTTTGCTCTTCCCTTTATCAACTGACTTTAAAGGGAGTGTGTCTACTGACATCGCTTATTTGGGTGGTTTTGACACTGGTTTATAGAACAGCATTTTATGAATCGAACCATGGTCCATGCTTTTCATTTCTCCAGATTCACAAGATATGCTGAGATATTCCAAAGACCCCAGGAACTGGCTGGTAGCAAAAAGTTATCGGGTAGACCCGAGATGGCTTACCACTACTAGAAGCATTGATTACTGAGCGGGCGCGAAGCGCCCGTGAGATTTCTCGTCAACTTACTAGACAAATTAGTCATTACCGATCGGGTGCGAAGCGGCCGTTTGGTTTCTCGTCAACTTACTAGATAAATTTACATTTGACCCAACCCGGCCCGAACCGGCCGTACATACGTTTTTCGGAAGCTAATAACTTTGCAACCACTGCTCCGATTGAGCTCGGGTTTTCACCATTCGATAGGACCAAATCAATTTTGTCTTTGGTATAGTGCGTTCTGATAGGGGTGGTAACACAGCGCGTGGCACACGCAAACGTCGAAATGAACCAACATTATTCTTGATCAAAAATGGCATTATTGATCTAAGCATGAATTACCGAGCAGGCGCGAAGCACCCGTGAGGTTTCTCGTCAACTTACTAGACATATTTACATTTGATCCGGCCCGACCCGCCCCGAACTGGCCCGACACGGCCGTACATACGCTTTTCGGAAGCTAATAACTTTGCAACCACTGCTCCGATTGATATAGGGTTTTCACCAATGGATAGGATCATCAAATATGTTTGTTTTTGGCATGGTGCGTTCTGATAGGGGTGGTACCACAGCGCGTGACGCTGTGGTAGAGATATGATGAAGCTCAGGACATACTCCCTTTTGGCGGATTCGAGAAAGGAGATCATGAACAATTTAATACAACTTAATTATGTTATGTTGACATGCATGGAGGCCTGGCAATTTGTATGGAGGACTAAAATGACTATGTGTTACTACCACGTGTGCTCCCGTACCGTTTCATATTTCAAACCTGTTTTAGCTTTACCAGAGCGCGCCCGCTCGGTCATCGCCCAAAAAGGCGTTTTACTGGTTTACATTTGACCCGGCCCGGCCCGACACGGCCGTACAGACGCTTTTCGGAAGCTAATAACTTTAAAACCACTGCTCCGATTGAGATTGGGTTTTCACCATTGGATAGGTCCATCAAATTAATTTTGGTTTGGGTATGTTGCGATATGATAGGGGTGGTACCACAGCGCGTGGCGCGCGCAAAAGGGGTAGGTCAAATCACCGATTTAGAGGAAAATCGCGCCTAATGATATAATCGCTTCATCAAACTGGACCACATGTGGCGTACGATAAAAGCCAATAATGCCCCATAGGTTGCATGCCTAAATTAAACTTAACACGCGCAGTGGAGTGGGAGCACTTTTGTGCCCCCCCCCCCAACACACACACGTTTTTCGTGAATAGGCCTAAAACGAAACAGAGCAGGGCGTTGTTTTTTGCGCGAAATTAAAGCCAACTCAATAGCAGATCGTTTAATGCAAACAAAATTACAATTGTCGTTCAATTTTTGAGTTATATGGATTTGACATCAAAGATGGCGGCCAGAATCGAGGTCGGCGAAGAGATATGTTCGGACTTCGGAACCAACGTCGGATCAGGATGATTCAAACGCCATTTGGTAGCCAATGTCAATGTTCATCCTCGGACACAACTTTGGACACATTGCTGGTGACCTGTGACGTCACAGAGGTCAAATTCCCAAAATTATGACATTTGGCCAGATTTGACCTTCGTGACCTCGTTTGACCTTGAAGATATTGACCTAAGGTCACGCAAATTTCAACAAATGTAGATCATCACAGCACCTACCCACCCTGTAAGTTCGATCGTTCTAGCTCTCATACTTTCGGAGATCTTAGGGGGGCACGAAAGTGCTCCCCCCCCCCCTCCAGTGCGTGTTAGTGGCATACCCCTTTCCAGTGCGCGTGTTAACCCGCTATTGACTGGGGGGCGTTTAACGCCCCCCCCCCCATGAGGAATTTTAGTAATAGCTCAAAAACCAATAGAGTGAAACTTCGGGTACCTTCTTCTAAATCACGCTTACGTCTTCTGTGAAAACAAAATAAGCAATTTCGTCGAAGAAAAAAAAATAGAGTTATAGCGAATTTAGTGACGTCACTACACACGAGTTTTACACCAAAATCATCTAAAATGGAACAGACCGTACAAATGCTATATTTTGAGCAAAATGCAATAAAAAACGTCAAAAGATAGTAAATGGCTAGGGCTACAACATGGCTATCTCTGTTTTTCGAAAATTTTGGTCTTTGTCCCCCAAAAATACAAATGGAGAAAATGCCCACAATTTTTTTCCTTCAAAGATATTTTAAAAAAACGGAATATATGTCAGAGAAGCACATATGGAAAGCTATCATACCAAATTTCAGAATGATATAGCCATGTTTGACTGACTTATGGCATCTAAAGTATAGGTAACTCATGACGTCATATTTACAAATTTCCTTTTTTGCTTTTATTGACCAGATACAGACAAATAAATGGCACCACTGTATTTTGGAGACAAGACTGGTCTAGAAACATGCCTTTGTTATTTAGATTTATCAATTAAAAATGTTGACCTTCAGTGACCTGCTGAACTTGACCTGAACTTGACATTAACTTCACGTAAATGAAGTCAGGTGGTAAAATGACTATCACTATCGAATTCTACGTGGAAAATAACTCATAAAACATGTGTTGCATGACTTTCGTAGATATTTTGAGCATAGTGACCTTTTGTGACCTGACCTTCACCTTGACCTTGGCCAACAATCTCACTTTAGCTCATGCGGGATGTGTATCATACATTTGACGCACTTTGGGTGAGCATGGTCGTAATCGAAGGTTTTGGATGGAAAGTATGATGGCCCATAAACTCAAATACGTCGATTTTAACCTTTGACCTGACCGTGACCTGACATTTGACCTGACTTTGACATTTTTGGGTATGCTTTAAATTTTGCTCATTGAGAGCTTTCGATTGCCGCCTTGCCGCCTTGCCGCCTCGCTGCGATCATGGTTCGGAAATCGGAAGATAACCAGGGGGCGTTTAACGCCCCCCGCCCCCAGTCAATGGCGGTCTGCTGAGACCCCAGCCAATGCCGGGCTAAGGCTTGAGCGCACGTGAGCACGTGGAAGAAATAAGGGTGTCGGGTTACACCCCTATGATGTATTTCAGAAACTGTTAGGCCGATTATGGCGAGATTTGGTGTGCTGCTCCAGACTGACATCCTAGCAATATTCCACATGATGAATCGGAAGTTGCATGGCACGTGTGCACGTGCGGACCCCTTTTTTATATCTTCGAAACTACTGGACCTATTGAGCTGAAATTGTGCATGTAGGTTAGGGCATGACTATTAGCTGCTTTAGACGTGCCGAGGTGTACACCAATATGCTCGTGCGCACGTGCGCCACCCTATTTCAGATCTCGGAAACTACTGTACCTATCTAGGTGAAAATTTGCATACATGCTAAGGAAGGGCTGTTAGGAGGTTTGCGCTTGGCGGAACTTTTGAGTCACTATAAGTATGCACAGGAACGTTCAGCTGAATCGGGCAGGTAGTTTCAGAGATAGAAAATAGTGGTCCGCACGTGCGCAGTGCACACGTGCACTGCATACTGCATAGGGTATAATCAGGGTAAAACTATTGAACGTTGTACTCATCATTGGGATACAGTCAATGCGCACGTGTGCTCCCGTACCGTTTCATATTTCAAACCTGTATTAGCTTTACCAGAGCGCGCCCGCTCGGTCATCGCCCAAAAGGGCGTTTTACTGGTAATATCGAAATATCGAAGCAAATTTGCTAGCATATCGTTAGCGCCGGCCAATAGCATTTCACCCTCCGGGCTCGCGCAGCGAGCCGTAGTCATATACGACTCTGAAGGTATCTGGTGGCCTCCGCCAGGACCACCACTGCGTCGTCTTGTTTGACGTCGTTTGGAGACGGGAACAGAGTTCCGAAATTGCGGTGACGCACCGTCATCAGCGCCGGACATCGCAGCAGGACATGGTCCGGGGTGTCCGCTTCCTCCCCGCAGGTGCGGCACCAGCCCGCCTGGCAGCGTAGGTCGCTGCACTGGGCACACCTCGGCGAAGGATTACGGCCGATGCGGTGGAGGTATTGAGCGGACCCGGACCAATGTCCCGCGTGGAGCTGGTGTACGTCGCTGGCCTCGAACCTGCTGCGGCGTCGCACCGGCGGGGGGAGCGCTCCGCCCATCAGCGTGCGTACCATCCGGCAGGCCACTCGCCGATGGCGCGGGAGCGCGCCGCTCTTGCCGCCGCTCGTTGCACGGTCGCGACGTCGACTGGGACAAAACAGCTCGTCAGCGCTGGCCGCTGATAGCAGAAGCCGAACAGAACCTCGACGGCCATTTTGCTTTTCGACGGTTTGTTAACATTGTTCGTATCGATTGTTTGTTGTCTTCGATTCTTTCCATGCAACGCCCATAGGCGTAATGTTAAAATCTGAAAATGTTACTGGGGACTGATCCCCAGTGACCCCAGTGGTGGTTACTCGCCTGGTTGTATGTAGTGGCGTTTTCGTTCAATTACGTTGACAGTATTCCCCTATTCACCTATTTTTTTTTACTATTGCCTTACGTTTATAATTATAACTCATCTATTGTATATTATCTAGTTATACATATTGCCTCTTATTGTTTTATAGCATATCCAGATTATTTTTACACCGATGCGCTATGGGGCATTTTAAATTCTAGCGCGAATTAACTGCTTCTTGACATTTGCGGCTTCCATTTCGAACATATGTCTAAGAAAACCCACTAATGTCCCTCGCTGACATTAATAGACACCAAAACGAAGGGTTTCACTTCAAAATAACATACTGTTTCCAGAAGAAGAAAAAATATGTTTTATAGGAAGGTGTATATGCTTCTCAAAAGCTGTGTGTGATATGCCCTGACTGACTGTTTGCGATCAATTCTCCAGCAACTTAAGAACAAAATAAATGGGAGGAAAGAGGAATGATTGTATTAGTAATGAAAGAACACGGAACATTTATTTTGATTCATCTACGCTGTTCTAGAGGTGCAAAATCGCGACATCACACAATTACACTAGAACACAATCACACAATAACGCGACAATAACACATCACACGATATCCCAGCGCAGGCTGGCTCCCGATCACCCCTCTTGACTGCTGCTGCTGCTACCGCTGGTGTTGGTGCTGCTGCAGCAGCTGCTGGCAGAGACGGCATCTTCCCCGACTTTCAGCTATCAATCCAGAGCGTCCGGCCGGTCCACCTACCCCGAGCACTGCTCTCAACCAACACGTCGACATCCCTGACCCTGGCACATCCGACCTTGACAAGGGCGTAGCTACTATACCGCAAATACCGCAAATGCGGTATGCCCGGATCGTGATGCCCCACTTATAGAATTTCAAGTATCTTGTGGAACACGATGCCCCCAAACTGGTGTCGTGCTACCCACTTAATCGTGAGAGGCGTGATTCCCTAGTGAGGGATGTAATGCGCCCACTGAAAGCTGTGGTGCCCCTATGTAGAAGATGTGATGCCCAAGTGCACGATGTGATGCCTCTTATACTGGAAGATGTGATGCCCCTACTGGAAGCTGTGATGCCCCACTGGAAGATGTGATGCCCCTAGTGGAAGTTGTGATGTCTCTAGTGGAAGTTGTGATGCCCCTTATCAGAAGTTGTGATGTCTCTAGTGGAAGTTGTGATGCCCCTTATTAGAAGTTGTGATGCATCTAGTAGAAGATGTGATGCCCTAGTGGAAAATAGAATGTTACACTGGAAGCTGTAATGCCCCTACTGGAAGCTGTGATGACCCTGGTGGAAGATATGATGCCCATAGACCATAACGGGTGTGCACTTAATAATAAGTTAGTGGAAGATGGATTGCCCCTTGTAGACGATGTGATGCACTAAAAGAATATGTTAAAGCCCAGCTAGAAAATGTGATGCCCTACTAGAAGACGCGATGTCGCTAGTGGAACATGTGATGCCCCAAGTGGAAGATGTGATGCCTCTACTGGAAGCTGTGATGCCCCTATTGTAAGATTTGATGCCCCTACAGGAATATGTGATACTCATATTGCAAGCTGTGATGTCCCTAGTGGAAAATGTAATGCCCCTAGTGGAGGATGTGGCGCCCTAGTGGAAGATGTGGCGTCCTATGGAAGATGTGGCATCCCTATACTGGAAGCTGAAATGCACCTAATGGAAGATGTGATACCTCTTGTGGAAGATGTGATGCCCGTACTTGAAGATATGATGTCCCCAGTGGAAGATGGGATAACTCTAGTGGAAGATGCGATGCACCTACTGGAAGATGTGATGGTCTTACTGGAAACGGTGATGCCTCTACGGGAAGATGTGATGCCTGTACTGAGAGCTGTGAGCCCCTTGTGGTAGATGCGATGCCTCTAGTTGAAGGTGTGATGCCCCTTGTAGAAGATGTGATGCCCCGAGTGGAAGATGTGATGTCCTTATTGGAAATCTATGATGTCTGTACTCCGTATGAAATTGATGTGACGTCCCTACTAAAAGATGTGATGACAGAATGGAAGATGTGATGCTCTGCTAGATTTGATGAAAGCCCAGCTTGAGTTATTTGGGGGATCAGATAATTGTCGTGCTGCCACATTTGTATCGCTGCAACTAGAGGATGGTCGACTTGTTCAGTGGTTCACCCGTAAACCCTTTAACACGCGCACCGAAGTGGGTGGGGGCGAATATCCGCCCCCCCCCCCCCGCCCCCCTGAGGTTTTTCGTGAATCGCGGAAAAACGGTGACGCGTAGCGCCGTCAAATTTGGCATAGTTTGTTTGGGCATCAATTTCCCACATTATGTACACGTTTCAACTCCAGGTCATCTCAGGTCAGGTCAAAAGGACACGTCAAGTGACCCCACCTCCAAGGAAGTTTTGAAAGTTTGTGTTCGTGCCAAAGGTAGTGTTTGATCGAGAGGTTTGAAACTCACAGGATTTAATTAGGTCGTACGTACCTGCATAAGTACCATAAGTACATACATGCAGTACCTAATTTGGTCACCTTGAGTCCTTAACCTGCGCCCTGGTGGGGGAGGGGGTCATTTTGATCCCCCCCGGCGATTTTTCGATCATAGCAAAAAAACGGCGGCGCAGAGCGCCTTCAAATTTTGCATAGCTATTTGGGTATCAATTACTCACACTTTGTTAAAGTTTTTACCCCAGGTCATGTCAGGTCATGTCACCAGGTCACTTGAAGTGACCTTACCTCCAAAAATGTTTGTGATCGTGCCAAAGCTACAGTTTTGGTCCGAAATATTTGAAACTTGCAGGATATCATGAGGTCATGAGTACCTCCAACTCGTTTATCTCGGATTTTGTATATCGGTGACCTAAGGTCAGGTAAATTTGCTGCGCTCCCCATCATAAGTGAATCGGAAAATATACAAATGCTTACTTTTCAACGAATCTGCATGGTATCAGGTCAATTATTTCAGAATAATGTTATTCTAGCTCATTATTGATGACCCGGGTGAAATTGCTGCTTAGTGACCCCTGCAAGGTTATATGAGGTCATCTGAGGTCATCATCAATGTTTTGCTAATAACTATTGATAGAATACAGATAGAGACTAGTGGATGGCATCACTGAGTTTGGCTAGTCAAGTCGCGTCGCTTTATATGCAATATGACCTACCTGGGTCACCGAATGACCTTGACCTGAGGTAGGTCACAATTAATATGTTACGATGCGCCTTGATGAGAAAAACACAATAGTGGCAACAGCCGTGCTTCATCTTTATTCAGTACAAAGTTATTTGTGGAAAAGGTGGGGGGTAAAAAAAATGACCCCCCCAGTAACTCGAAAACTAAAGGTACTAGAAAGACGCAGAAAAGAGCGTTCGAAAGCTCTTGACATGGACAGGTGGTTTCTCAAAGGCCCACCAGGGCGCGGGCTAATATAGGTAAGTCTATAAATAAACATGGAAAATTGAAAACGCGAATAAATCGATAGGAAATGGCTAAATTTGACCAGTTTTCGCAAGATCCACCATTCTTTTGCCAAATACAAAGACCCATGTCACATTTGTGTTCTTTGACCTCTACGAGGTCAACTCAGGTGACCCCGAATTCGTTTGGTTTTTCTTCAACAACTCTACCAAATCAAGGTAGAGCAATGCTATTTTCACCATTGTGTTTGGCTCGTCGAGACGCATTGATTGATGCAAGACTTGACCTAAAAAACTGACCTGACCTTAACCTGACCCCAGGTCAGGTCATTTTTTTTTGGGATATGACCTAACTAGGTCACCTGATGTCATTAGATGCGTCTCGATAACAAAAACGCAATGATCAAAACGCTATTACTTAATCATGCTCCTGTCGAAAGTTATTCCTGAAAACAAAGATTTCAATATTGACCTGACCTAAAAATGACCTAGTACTTTCCATAAAGCATGTCTCGAGCTGCTAAAGTTGTGTTCCACTTGTCGCTACGTTGCATGGTTGTCGACCCCCCCCCCCCCGTCGGTTTGGAGTTGCCGCGGACCCCCGGCGGTGCGCGTGTTACATGAACACATGAACATTTTTAAAGAAAATGTAATTATTGATGACCCAGGTACTGACCCAGACCCAGGTTCAACGGTCCCGACCAGGTCAGCTGAGCTGAGGCCATGTAAGGTCACAGGTGCTTTTTTGTCAATAACCTATGATATACAAAGGTTTGCAACTGACACCGTTGTGCTCATCTCGTCGAGATGCGCCCTCATTATGCAACATGAGCTACCTAGGTCACCACATGACCTTCACCTGCAGAGGTCACCACATGACCTTCACCTGCAGAGGTCACACGCTCGTCTAGGTCACCACATGACCTTCACCTGCAGAGGTCACACGCTCGTCTAGGTCACCACATGACCTTCACCTGCAGAGGTCACACGCTCGTCTAGGTCACCACATGACCTTCACCTGCAGAGGTCAAATTTTAAATTTGACCTAACCGGTTGCGACAGGTATGACTGAATGTGCCTTGACGTGACAAACATGATGACATTCAAATCATTTTCTTGTCGTTATTGAACCCCGGTTTTCAAGACGATATTTCCTTTAGGATAATGCATTCAACACTTCTCCGCTACAAATATAATACGAAAACTTAATAACGGGCAGCAGAAAACCGATACTATGTAGAAAACCGCGCTGAAGTGTGTCTCAGTGGCTGTATGACTGTACATGAATATGGAGATAATTACGGCACCTTAAACAAATTCCCTAATGATGCCCCCTCACCTGCTGATCCCCCATTTCGTGATGCCCCTGTCGGAAAATGCGGTATGCTCGAAAAATCCTGGCTACGCCCCTGGACCTTGATCTCCCCTTAAGTCACGTGACGCGGCCCACACGAGCCAATCGCTGAACGGTGCACTCGGCACAGTCCAGACCGTGACACAGAAACATCTGGCACCACACCATGACCGGCACACAACACCACCGTCAAAAGGTCAAACCACATTTACAACTATGTGTTTCTCACCCGAATATTTGTTTCCCATTGGAAAACACAATTCTAAAGAATAGTGTTGTCCAATGTTCAACCAACCTTCGGATATTAACCTTTTAGGTCTCACTTGGCTCATGCTATCAATAACAACATTTCTGTTCAAAATGAGAGTTTAATACAACATGGATATGACTAAGTGCTTACCGCTGT
>JAXIVJ010013942.1:0-27500 GCA_036785665.1 Chirona hameri | reverse complement strand
TGTGTGTGTGTGTGTGTGTGTGTGTGTGTGTGTGTGTGTGTGTGTGTGTGTGTGTGTGTGTGTGTGTGTGTGTGTGTGTGTGTGTGTGTGTGTGTGTGTGTGTGTGTGTGTGTGTGTGTGTGTGTGTGTGTGTGTGTGTGTGTGTGTGTGTGTGTGTGTGTGTGTGTGTGGTGTGTGTGTGTGTGTGTGTGTGTGTGTGTGTGTGTGTGTGTGTGTGTGTGTGTGTGGGTGTGTGGGTGTGTGGTGGGTGGGTGGGTGGGTGGGTGGGTGGGTGGGTGGTGGGTGGGTGGTGGGTGGGTGGGTGGGTGGGTGGGTGGGTGGGTGGGTGGGTGGGTGGGTGGGTGGGTGGGTGGGTGGGTGGGTGGGTGGGTGGGTGGGTGGGTGGGTGGGTGGTGGGTGGGTGGGTGGGTGGGTGGGTGGGTGGGTGGGTGGGTGGGTGGGTGGGTGGGTGGGTGGGTGGGTGGGTGGGTGGGTGGGTGGGTGGGTGGGTGTGTGTGTGTGTGTGTGTGTGTGTGTGTGTGTGTGTGTGTGTGTGTGTGTGTGTGTGTGTGTGTGTGTGTGTGTGTGTGTGTGTGTGTGTGTGTGTGTGTGTGTGTGTGTGTGTGTGTGTGTGTGTGTGTGTGTGTGTGTGTGTGTGTGTGTGTGTGTGTGTGTGTGTGTGTGTGTGTGTGTGTGTGTGTGTGTGTGTGTGTGTGTGTGTGTGTGTGTGTGTGTGTGTGTGTGTGTGTGTGTGTGTGTGTGTGTGTGTGTGTGTGTGTGTGTGTGTGTGTGTGTGTGTGTGTGTGTGTGTGTGTGTGTGTGTGTGTGTGTGTGTGTGTGTGTGTGTGTGTGTGTGTGTGTGTGTGTGTGTGTGTGTGTGTGTGTGTGTGTGTGTGTGTGTGTGTGTGTGTGTGTGTGTGTGTGTGTGTGGGTGTGTGGGTGTGTGGGTGTGTGGGTGGGTGGGTGGGTGGGTGGTGGGTGGGTGGGTGGGTGGGTGGGTGGGTGGGTGGGTGGGTGGTGGGTGGGTGGGTGGGTGGGTGGGTGGGTGGGTGGGTGGGTGGGTGGGTGGGTGGTGGGTGGGTGGGTGGGTGGGTGGGTGGGTGGGTGGGTGGGTGGTGGGTGGTGGGTGGGTGGGTGGGTGGGTGGGTGGGTGGGTGGGTGTGGGTGGGTGGGTGGGTGGGTGGGTGGGTGGGTGGGTGGGTGGGTGGGTGGGTGGGTGGGGTGGGTGTGGGTGGGTGGGTGGGTGGGTGGGTGGGTGGGTGGGTGGGTGGTGGGTGGGTGGGTGGGTGGGTGTGTGTGTGTGTGTGTGTGTGTGTGTGTGTGTGTGTGTGTGTGTGTGTGTGTGTGTGTGTGTGTGTGTGTGTGTGTGTGTGTGTGTGTGTGTGTGTGTGTGTGTGTGTGTGTGTGTGTGTGTGTGTGTGTGTGTGTGTGTGTGTGTGTGTGTGTGTGTGTGTGTGTGTGTGTGTGTGTGTGTGTGTGTGTGTGTGTGTGTGTGGTGTGTGTGTGTGTGTGTGTGTGTGTGTGTGTGTGTGTGTGTGTGTGTGTGTGTGTGTGTGTGTGTGTGTTGTGTGTGTGTGTGTGTGTGTGTGTGTGGTGTGTGTGTGTGTGTGTGTGTGTGTGTGTGTGTGTGTGTGTGTGTGTGTGTGTGTGTACATGTCGGTTAATTCGTTAGATTGTTCGTCAGGCAGCTTGTAAGTGAATATGCTTCATGTGTCACCATTTCTTTTCAAATATCTCGAGTTTGTTAGCTAATCTACAGTATTTTCAACAGTATCTTTTAAATCAATCTTTATAATCAACAGTATTTTTATCTCGGCTTCGTGTTTTAGTTTGTTTCTTAAATGAATAACGTTTGGAATGCTTTCTTTTGTGCAGTGCTTTATAAATAACAAGTTCTGTCAATGTGATAATAAGGGCTTCAACTGCACTCAAGTTGGTTAGAAAGAACCAAGCTTCAATGTTTATTCGCAAGTTAATTTGATATATAGCGCCCTTATGTCCGATGTCATAAAATGTATGAAAGACTGCACTTTAGTGCAATGCCAAAACATGTGTGCTAACGTTTCAGGCTCTTGTTGACAAAATGTGCACTTATCATCGTCTTTGACGTTAATGATTTTCAGAAATCTGTTGGTCGTGAGAATTCGGTTGACTAGTTTGTAATGAAATATTATGATTCGCGTCGAACGCGTGATTTCGACTACTTCAACGAAGCTGTCGCCTACGAAACACCCGGTATCTCTTATCCATTTTTGTCTCTGGCATTCGTCTGATCGGGTAAGTTCGGTTTGTCTGCATTCTACAAAATGTATCATATGCGAAACGTGTAAAATTGGATGGTTCATAATAAGGTTCATTCTTAAAGGTATTATAGGTTTTGGTACCTTGCTTGATGCTTGCAGTTTTACGCAATCCGGTAAGCTTCTCAATAAACTTGAATAACAAATTAAAAGGACAGTCATACTCACTCCGAATTTCGCCTTTACGCTTCTCTAACTTGACCTGTACATTCGTCGACTAAATCCCCCAGAAACCTTATACCTCTCTTTTGCCAATCCTTTACAACCGTACATTTGAATTTCGCGTATTAATTGAACCACAGGCTTTCCGTTAGTATGTGAGGAGTGCCTCGGTTGTAATTTTGACTGAAACGCCAGAATGGCTCCAGTATGTCTTGCCAAAAAGGATTGTTCATTTCATGACATATTTTTCGGATTTTTTAACTTCCATATTGCATAATGTTTTAAATATTTTTCAATTCATTTTTAGCTGATTTTGCCCAAGCCGCGTTGGATGTCATCAGCCTCTTCAACATGACAGTTTCAAACTTCTTACAAATGCCTGTAAGTCTACCATACTTAGTCCACCTGCAGCAATATTCTGAACCACTTTGGCTCGTTTTATGGGGTCCCTTTTGCCTCCCCATAGAAATGAAAAGAAAAGACGTTCCAGTTGTTTTAACTCTATTGTGAAGGATTTGGGAGAGCTGTAAGAAAGTGAACTAGTTTAGAAATTAGTAAAGACTTGATAACAATAATTTTTCCTAAGGGGTGAGGTTTCTTCTGCGCCACTGCGCTATTTCCTTTTTTATTTGCACTATTTAGGCTCGATGTTCGTTTGTGTTATCTTGCCATTATTTGTTTAAAAAGTTACGCCCAATATCTTGATCTGCTGCATCCATTTGACGCCAAAGTTCTCTGAACTATATTGGTGCTCATCGACTCCAACGGACAGGCATGACGTTTTTTTTAATATTCAGTTTCAAACCAGAAAAATTCGAAAACGTGTTTAACTCGAATAATGCACCTCGCATTGAACTGATACTATTGTTTAGGAATAGTACGGTATCATCCGCATATTGTGTTATTCTTACTTCGTGGTTTTCAGATAGGCGAATGCCTGTTATCATATTCGATTGCTTTATTTGGTTCGCTAGGAAGTTTACTGCCAAGTTAAAAAGGTAGCCTGATACAGGCTACCCTGACGTATTTCGCATCTTATAAATACTTTATTGCCCAAGTGACCGTTCAAAATTATCCTCGAAAAGTTGTTATCACTTAAGTATATCATGCTAATTAAATCTCTGAAGTGTGATCCGAAATTATAAGACTTTAGAACTCTCGAGACTAAGTCCCATGACAGGGAATCGAATGCCGCCTCAAAATCAGCTGACATAATCAGTCCAGCTCCGTTTTTCTTTGATAAATTGGTAATTACGCCATATATTAATCGCGTGTTTTCCCCGATGTATCGCCCCTTGATGTACGCTGTCTGGCATTGGTCAGTACGTTTTCCTATTACCCGTTGTAATCGAGCAGCAATTGCTAATGATATGATCTTAAAATTTGTATTTAACAGTGTAATAGGGCGCCAAGCTTTTATGCTATTGGGAGGTTTTCCGGATTTCGGTATCATCGTGATTATACCTTCTCTGTGAGACGATATCATTTGATTCGTTTGAGAACACACATGGAAAGCTCTATACAAAAACGGGCCAATCTGCTCCAAAAGTTCTTAAAGAAGGTGGAGGTATAGCCGTTTGAACCTGGTTATTTGCCTTCCTCTATTCCTTGTACTGCTTCTGTTAATTCTTCGTATGACAATGGCAAGCAAATATACTACGTTCATGCTCGTTTAACGACGTCGAAACATTCCCACTAATAAATACATCTGCTGATTCTGGAAGGACGTGCTGTTTGTTATACTTACTTGCTAAATTGTCTGAAAATGCCTCAAGTATCGAACTTGTTCGCGTTAAGATCTGCTCCCCAATTTTCAGTGCCGCTACGGATGTTCTACGGAGCTACGGAGCATTTCTTTTTTCCAGACCAAGAAAATATTTGGAAGATCGTTCTCCTTCCTCGTGCCACTTAGTCCTGGATCGAACGATGAGACCTGCGATTTGAGGTTTTCTTATATTTTCAAGTTCATCCTTGTATTTTTTAGACGGACTGCACTTTCTTCCGTTTTAGTCTCGCAGTACTGTGTATGAGCGTATTCTATGTGTTATGAGTTCCCTTTCTTTCGCCTTAGAACGTTTTATTTTTTGTTTAGAAAACTGTATGGTTTCCCCTCGGATCATCATTAATAATGTTTCATAAATCAGATCGTCTTTTATTTCAAATTAAATATCCTTATAATTGCCAGGGTTCGAAAGGAGACTTTGTGTGTATACAGGTATTAAGAGGAGTTCTTCTCAAATCTGACTTGGGCTTATCAGACTGATCGAGGGCCCTCTCAGATCGACTGAGCTGCTTTGGTGGGCATAAAACCCTCTCATCTGTAAAACGTCAACTCAGATCAGTCTGGGGTAACTCAGACGAACAATGAACCCCTCCGGCCGCCTGGAGGGGTCCATACCCGCCTGAGAGGGTATAAAATACCCTCTCAGACCGGCGGGGGACCTTCTTAGGGCGGTTGCCTGCCCTCTCAGACCGACCGAGGGCACCCCCAGACTGATTGTGGACCCTTTCAGACCAGCTTAAGATCCTACCAAGACCTGCCAGAGGCCTCTTCAGGCCAAGGCCCTCTAACCGGCTGAGGGCCCCTCAGGCCCTCAACAGTCGTGACATACAAGAATACTTCCTTGGTTTGGTTTCATTTGTGGACCAAGTACTACATTCTCTTGGAACCAAGGCAATAATTGGAACTCTCACCCTGTTCCGAGGGGTATCGGGGCTCGGGTCGACTTCTCAGAGGTCCGTCGAAGGATTTGAACCCCGGTCCCTGGCAAAGGAAACAAACTTATCCTTCCACTGTGCCGATTGACACCAAATAGCACTTGTTCATTGTCCAGACACTGGTCAAAATCGTCTTTTCTGAGCCGAAGCTGAAGCGATATTTGCCATAAAATTATTATCTGAGTTTTTTTAACTGATTTTTTCGCTCTCATGATTAAATTTGCGTGTATTAAAATTTTTGCCTTCATTTACTCCACCGATGTCGTTTTGTATATACATCCGATGACAAATAGGTGCCCCCCCCCCTAGTGACGTGATTTTGCCTCGACTGGTGAGGCTGGCGGCGTCACGGGGGGGGGGGGGACGCAGCCCCCCTCCCCCAGTTAACATGTTAGAAGAGGCCCTGATGTAAATCGTAAATCGTAATAAAATGTCGCTCCTAATCGTGCCAGAATAAAAGCTACCGCAACTGAGACCGCTGGCGAGCTGATCCGAGGCACTCTATCAAGATCCCCGGCTCCTGAAGGGAACTTCAACTGAGACCGCTGGCGAGCTGATCCGAGGCACTCAATCAAGATCGACCCCGGCTCCTGAAGGGAACTTCAACTGAGACCGCTGGCGAGCTGATCCGAGACACTCAATCAAGATCGCCCCAGGTCCTGAAGGGAACTTCAACTGAGACCGCTGGCGAGCTGATCCGAGGAACTCAATCAAGATCCCCGGCTCCTGAAGGGAACTTCAACTGAGACCGCTGGTGAGCTGATCCGAGGCACTCTATCAAGATCCCCGGCTCCTGAAGGGAACTTCAACTGAGACCGCTGGCGAGCTGATCCGAGGCACTCAATCAAGATCCCCGGCTCCTGAAGGGAACTTCAACTGAGACCGCTGGTGAGCTGATCCGAGACACTCAATCAAGATCCCCCGGCTCCTGAAGGGAACTTCAATCAAGATCGACCCCGGCTCCTGAAGGGAACTTCAACTGAGACCGCTGGTGAGCTGATCCGAGGCACTCAATCAAGATCCCCGGCTCCTGAAGGGAACTTCAACTGAGACCGCTGGTGAGCTGATCCGAGACACTCAATCAAGATCCCCCGGCTCCTGAAGGGAACTTCAACTGAGACCGCTGGTGAGCTGATCCGAGACACTCAATCAAGATCGCCGGCTCCTGAAGGGAACTTCAATCAAGATCGACCCCGGCTCCTGAAGGGAATTTCAACTGAGACCGCTGGTGAGCTGATCCGAGGCACTCTATCAAGATCCCCGGCTCCTGAAGGGAACTTCAACTGAGACCGCTGGTGAGCTGATCCGAGCCACTCAATCAAGATCCCCGGCTCCTGAAGGGAACTTCAACTGAGACCGCTGGTGAGCTGATCCGAGGCACTCAATCAAGATCCCCGGCTCCTGAAGGGAACTTCAACTGAGACCGCTGGTGAGCTGATCCGAGACACTCAATCAAGATCCCCGGCTCCTGAAGGGAACTTCAACTGAGACCGCTGGTGAGCTGATCCGAGACACTCAATCAAGATCGCCGGCTCCTGAAGGGAACTTCAATCAAGATCGACCCCGGCTCCTGAAGGGAATTTCAACTGAGACCGCTGGTGAGCTGATCCGAGGCACTCTATCAAGATCCCCGGCTCCTGAAGGGAACTTCAACTGAGACCGCTGGTGAGCTGATCCGAGACACTCAATCAAGATCCCCGGCTCCTGAAGGGAACTTCAACTGAGACCGCTGGTGAGCTGATCCGAGGCACCCAATCAAGATCCCCCGGCTCCTGAAGGGAACTTCAACTGATACCGCTGGTGAGCTGATCCGAGACACTCAATCAAGATCGCCGGCTCCTGAAGGGAACTTCAATCAAGATCGACCCCGGCTCCTGAAGGGAATTTCAACTGAGACCGCTGGTGAGCTGATCCGAGGCACTCAATCAAGATCCCCGGCTCCTGAAGGGAACTTCAACTGAGACCGCTGGTGAGTTGATCCGAGACACTCAATCAAGATCCCCGGCTCCTGAAGGGAACTTCAACTGAGACCGCTGGTGAGCTGATCCGAGGCACTCAATCAAGATCCCCGGCTCCTGAAGGGAACTTCAACTGAGACCGCTGGTGAGCTGATCCGAGGCACTCTATCAAGATCCCCGGCTCCTGAAAGGAACTTCAACTGAGACCGCTGGTGAGCCGATCCGAGGCACTCAATCAAGATCCCAGGCTCCTGAAGGGAACTTCAACTGAGACCGCTGGTGAGCTGATCCGAAGAACTCAATCAAGATCCCCGGCTCCTGAAGGGAACTTCAACTGAGGCCGCTGGTGAGCTGATCCGAGGCACTCAATCAAGATCCCCCGGCTCCTGAAGGGAACTTCAACTGAGACCGCTGGTGAGCTGATCCGAGGCACTCTATCAAGATCCCCCGGCTCCTGAAGGGAACTTCAACTGAGACCGCTGGTGAGCTGATCCGAGGCACTCAATCAAGATCCCCGGCTCCTGAAGGGAACTTCAATCAAGATCGACCCCGGCTCCTGAAGGGAATTTCAACTGAGACCGCTGGTGAGCTGATCCGAGGCACTCAATCAAGATCCCCGGCTCCTGAAGGGAACTTCAACTGAGACCGCTGGTGAGCTGATCCGAGGCACTCAATCAAGATCCCCCGGCTCCTGAAGGGAACTTCAACTGAGACCGCTGGTGAGCTGATCCGAGGCACTCAATCAAGATCCCCCGGCTCCTGAAGGGAACTTCAACTGAGACCGCTGGTGAGCTGATCCGAGGCACTCTATCAAGATCCCCGGCTCCTGAAGGGAACTTCAATCAAGATCGACCCCGGCTCCTGAAGGGAATTTCAATTGTGATGCTGATAGGTTACTTATCACACACAAATCGAGAGATAAGTATAATTCCTGGAAGTGAATCGGCAACAGTTGAGTTGACATAGCTACCGTGCTGATAATCTGTATTCACATATGGAGCGTTCGCACACAGGCGTAACCATGACATTCAAACAAAAAATCAACGCAAAAACGCACTGACCACCATTCGGTCCCCTGTGTGCTAAAATCTCCCGGGAAATCGTGATCAATCACTGTCGCTTGACGGTGGTGGTGCTAACGGACTATGTGCTGCAGTGTGGGTGCTCACCGTTTAGCTCGCTGACTGCTGCCACAACGAGCTATAACTAGCTTACTTTGGCTGAATGCCGGTTTGGTCAGTACAAAATCCAATCAACTGGTCTTTAGAAACATCACACAACACCTGCCAAAAGCAATTTTCTACACTCAATGACATTTGACGACAGCAGTCGCATGGCCCCCGGCCGACTTTTGTCCAGTCTGCTACCTGACTGTGAATAATGGCCGATCCCAGTAATATTGTGCTTTAGAAATTATACGAAAAGCCTAACATACTAGAACATGATTAGTAACTACGTTATGTAGCGTTTGTGCGCCACAATGAATGCAAAGATGATAACTTCGCTAGATTTATTTGACGAATGTTCAACAACGATGTGTTTTCCTTTTTTCGACATACATGATCGTCTTGGATTTAGAGGGATTGTATGCCAAAGCAGACTGTTGCCCTTAACTCTGTTTGTTTTATTTTAACACGCGCCCTGGATAGCCTTTGATAATTAAACGCCCTGGAGGGGAGAGGGGGAATTCCCCCATGATCTCGAAAACCACGCAACATAGCGACAAGCGGAAAACGGTGGTGTTAGATAGCTCGAGGCAAGCTCTATCGAAAATATATCGGTCTTTTTCAGTTCAGGTCAAAATTGAGCTCACCAGAGGTCATCAAAGGTCAGATGTTCCAGTTTTAGGACTTCGCTTCGAGCACTCCCACACATTTCGGGAACTATGATAGCTAGCAACAAACGGGAAAAGCAATCGAAAGTTCTTGAAAAATGCAATCGCCTAAGTGTCCTCAGATTTGAGCTCAGGTCAATAGTTTAAGCTCCAGAGGTCATCAAATGTCAAAAAGGTTATTGTTTGGTAAAACGGGGTTTCGCAAATAACTTTTTACCTAATAAAGATAAAGCAATACGTTTGACGCCATCGTGTTTGTCTCGTCAAGGCACTTCTAATCATGTTCATGTTGACCAGGTTAGGTCAGCTGAAAAATTTGACTTGTTTGTACTGATGAGGGCATGATTATATCCTGTAGAGGTCATCTTGCCGGATATTGAATCATCTCAATACGTCTCTAATATCTCAATACGTCCTCTAACTTTTTGCTTGCTGATTTTTGCTTGCTTTGTTCTCAGACCCTTCTCCACCGAAGCATCGAATCTTCCAGTATTTTGTCATTTCTAATCTATAGCAAAAGCAGCGACATTTGTATGATTTTTAGCGGCCCTCTCGGAAAGTCCAGGTCGGGCCTGGCCGTTAGTCTCACTCCCATGAGGCACTGGTAGCGGCCGCCGCCGGCAGCTCGACCCCATTGCTGGTCGCGGGGGGGGGGGGCTGAGGAGCTCGACCCCATTGCTGGTAGGAGGGAGGGGCTGAGGAGCTCGACCCCATTGTTGGTCGGGGGGGGGGGGAGGTGTCTGAAGAGCTCGACCCCATTGCTGGTAGGGGGCTGATGAGCTCGACCCCATTGCTGGTCGGGGGGGGGGGCTGAGGAGCTCGACCCCATTGCTGGTAGGGGGAGGGGCTGAGGAGCTCGACCCCATTGTTGGTCGGGGGGGACTGAGGAGCTCGACCCCATTGCTGGTAGGGGGGGGGGGGGGACTGAGGAGCTCGACCCCATTGTTGGTCGGGGGGGGGGACTGAGGAGCTCGACCCCATTGTTGGTCGGGGGGAGGTGTCTGAGGAGCTCGACCCCATTGCTGGTAGGGGGCCTGATGAGCTCGACCCCATTGCTGGTCGGGGGGGGGGGGGGGGGGGAGGGGCTGAGGAGCTCGACCCCATTGTTGGTCGGGGGGGGGGGGGGGGCTGAGGAGCTCGACCCCATTGCTGGTCGGGGGGGGAGGTGTTTGAGGAGCTCGACCCCATTGCTGGTCGGGGGGGGGGGGGAGGGGCGGCTGAGGAGCTCGACCCCATTGCTGGTCGGGGGGGGGGGGAGGGGCTGAGGAGCTCGACCCCATTGTTGGTCGGGGGGGGGGGCAGGAGGTGTCTGAGGAGCTCGACCCCATTGCTGGTCGGGGGGGGGGGGGGGGCTGAGGAGCTCGACCCCATTGATGGTCGGGGCGGGGGGGGGGGGGGCTGAGGAGCTCGACTCCATTGCTGGTCGGGGGGGGGGGGCTGAGGAGCTCGACCCCATTGCTGGTCGGGGGGAGGAGGTGTCTGAGGAGCTCGGCTCCAGTGCCTGTCTGGGTGCAGAGGCAGTTGAGGGGCTCCACTCCAGTGCTGACCTGGTGGAGGAGGGGGGGGGGAGGGGGGAGGGGAAAGCCACTCGGGGACGGCCGGCCCCGAGTGGCTTTGATCCTTCCGGAGGGTGGCACTCAGCCTCCACACCGACCGCTGACCACCGACCGCCGACCGCTGACCACTCCATCGTTAGGGCTCTTCAGCACAGGGGCAGATCCAGACAATCTTCAAGGGGGGGGGGGGGGGAGGGGGTCATCAATTGCAGTGGTGCCCTACCTATACCCAAATCTGAAAACTCAACGGATTTGTTCCGCTATATTTTGAGGGTGCCCCTATTTCAGCATTTTGTATGTATTGACAACGTTGGCTGTAGGTATTTGCAATATCAGTCGTACCCTTTCTATCATTTGAAATGTTATTTGTACAGTCAAGGGCGGCCCCAGACGGCTGATGAAGAAATGACCAAGAGGGAAGTCGAGGTTCGTGACCTGGGTGGGGTGCTGTGGTTGGAAGCCGTTATTACAAGCAGTAAATCTTATGCATGCGATCAACTATTATTGCGGTTTTAAGCGGGTTGGAGAACTATTTTTTGCTATTGGAACCAGCACGCAGGGTAAAAACGAGGAAATATGTCTGGAGCAAGAGGTGGTGTCAAAAGATATGTTGTCCCCCCCCCCCCCATTTAAGGCCAAAGGCGGGCCATGACCCCCATATCCTCCCCCTCCTGCGGTCGCCAGTGTGTACAGTCTATATTATACCCTTTTGTACTGGAAAAGAACTGATTGATTTGCGCCGCGTAGCGGCGCGGATTTTTTGGCTTTATTTTTTTTTTCTGGATAATTAGGCCCTAAAAACAATTGAAAGGTTCTATAATCTATATGTATCAGCCCAAGGGGCCCTCGGGGCCCCTCGAGTCCGATACGTTGTTGCCTCAGGTATAAATTCACGTTGGTGTCCCTTCATAGCCCAAGGGACGGGAGGAATGAAGGGACATTTTTTGGCATAATGTAGCAATTTTAATTTAGCATCATTTCGCGATTTTGTTTTGCCAGCGACCAATGATTGTGATTTCATGGCGGCACCAGACCATTGTTCTCCCTCTAGGATTCAAGGAGGCACAGTGTCCCGGTGTCTCCCCTCGCCCCACAGTGCCGCCTACCGTCACGATGGTGCCCTTGGTTCACCGGCGCGGCAGTGCCCTTAGTTCACCGGCGCGGTGGTGCCCTTGGTTCAAAGAACACTGAATGATTTGCGCCGCGTAGCGCCGCGGATTTTTTTGTTTTATTTTGGTGGTGCCCCTGGTGCCCCGACGCGGTGGTGCCCCGGCGCGGTGGTGCCCCGGCGCGGTGGTGCCCGGCGCGGTGGTGCTCCCAAGGCGTGGTGGTGCCCCCACGGCGCGGTGGTGCCTGCCCCGATGGCTCAAGGTGGGCCATGACCCCCGTGACCCCCCCCCCCTGGATCCGCCACTGCTTCAGCAGTTTCGCCGGTTCAGCCCTCCTCCCACACGCGCTCACAGTCAAACAGTCGACATCAACATTCAGCAGGTCTGCTGGGGCGCGCACAGTCGATAGCAACAGGTTCGGGCCACCAGCCAGCTGTGTGGCTGCTGATTGTGTGTGGGAGGGGGGGGGGGGACTAGGGAGGGGGGACACAGAGTAGGGACTGGAGTGTTAGTGTGTGGGATGATATCTAAGAGATCTGAACTCTGAAGTCTGATAGGGATGGGTTATTTCTCAACAGTTGTCTTTAGATGTCCTGATGCGGTTCACTCCGTATGTCTAGTGAACTATCAACTCTTCTGTTATTTAGTTGCGCTCTGTAGTCTCTTGCAGACTGCAGCTTGCAGTGCAGTGGTTCATAGAATGCCCCAGCGTTCCTGGTGCTCGTGCTGTGCCCATTCGTGTGACAAATAGGAAGATAAGGCAGCAGACTGGTGTGCTATGGGAAATAGACTGGGAAATAAGTTCTGTGACAAACGGTAACCATCAACGATTTGAGCTGCATCGGCGTATACATCTTAGGACTGGCTTTCATTTGTATAGCTCCACTGATTTCAGCAGCACTTACTCGAGATAAGTAAACATCAGCAGTATTACTTACAATTCACTAACATATGTACGAAGGAGTAAGCCTACGCTAATCACATTCCACCAAGTAGTTGGGTGCTGTAAACTGTACTGTATAGTGCTGCCAGGAACGGTCCTGAACGACTGGCTGGAACTGCCCATGACTGGCTGGAACGGCCCATGACTGGCTGGAACTGCCCATGACTGGCTGGAACGGCCATGGACTGGCTGGAACTGCCCTGGACTGGCTGGAACTGCCCTGGACTGGCTGGAACTGCCCATGACTGGCTGTAACTGCCCATGACTGGCTGGAACTGCCCATGACTGGCTGTAACTACCCTGGACTGGCTGGAACTGCCCATGACTGGCTGGAACGGCCCATGACTGGCTGTAACTACCCTGGACTGGCTGGAACTGCCCATGACTGGCTGGAACTGCCCATGACTGGCTGGAACTGCCCATGACTGGCTGTAACTACCCTGGACTGGCTGGAACTGCCCATGACTGGCTGGAACGGCCCATGACTGGCTGTAACTACCCTGGACTGGCTGGAACTGCCCATGACTGGCTGGAACTGCCCATGACTGGCTGGGACGGCCCATGACTGGCTGGAACTGCCCTGGACTGGCTGGAACTGCCCTGGACTGGCTGGAACTGCCCATGACTGGCTGGAACTACCCATGACTGGCTGTAACTGCCCATGACTGGCTGGAACTGCCCATGACTGGTTGTAACTACCCTGGACTGGCTGGAACGGCCCATGACTGGCTGTAACTACCCTGGACTGGCTGGAACTGCCCATGACTGGCTGGAACTGCCCTGGACTGGCTGGAACTGCCCTGGACTGGCTGGAACTGCCCATGACTGGCTGGAACTGCCCATGACTGGCTGTAACTGCCCATGACTGACTGGAACTGCCCATGACTGGCTGTAACTACCCTGGACTGGCTGGAACTGCCCATGACTGGCTGGAACGGCCCATGACTGGCTGTAACTACCCTGGACTGGCTGGAACTGCCCATGACTGGCTGGAACTGCCCATGACTGGCTGGGACGGCCCATGACTGGCTGGAACTGCCCTGGACTGGCTGGAACTGCCCTGGACTGGCTGGAACTGCCCATGACTGGCTGGAACTACCCATGACTGGCTGTAACTGCCCATGACTGGCTGGAACTGCCCATGACTGGCTGGAACTGCCAATGACTGGTTGTAACTACCCTGGAATGGCTGGAACGGCCCATGACTGGCTGTAACTACCCTGGACTGGCTGGAACTGCCCATGACTGGCTGGAACTGCCCATGACTGGCTGGAACTGCCCATGACTGGCTGTAACTACCCTGGACTGGCTGGAACGGCCCATGACTGGCTGTAACTACCCTGGACTGGCTGGAACTGCCCATGACTGGCTGGAACTGCCCATGACTGGCTGGAACTGCCCATGACTGGCTGTAACTACCCTGGACTGGCTGGAACGGCCATGGACTGGCTGGAACTGCCCATGACTGGCTGGAACTGCCCATGACTGGCTTGAACTGCCCTGGACTGGCTGTAACTACCCTGGACTGGCTGGAACGGCCATGGACTGGCTGGAACTGCCCATGACTGGCTGGAACGGCCATGGACTGGCTGGAACTGCCCATGACTGGCTGGAACTGCCCATGACTGGCTGTAACTACCCTGGACTGGCTGGAACTGCCATGGACTGGCTGTAACTGCCCTGGACTGGCTGGAACTGCCCATGACTGGCTGGAACTGCCCATGACTGGCTGGAACGGCCCATGACTGGCTGGAACTGCCCATGACTGGCTGGAACTGCCCATGACTGGCTGGAACTGCCCATGACTGGCTGGAACGGCCCATGACTGGCTGGAACTGCCCATGACTGGCTGGAACGGCCCATGACTGGCTGGAACGGCCCATGACTGGCTGGAACGGCCCATGACTGGCTGTAACTACCCTGGACTGGCTGGAACTGCCCTGGACTGGCTGGAACTGCCCTGGACTGGCTGGAACGGCCCATGACTGGCTGGAACTGCCCTGGACTGGCTGGAACGGCCATGGACTGGCTGGAACGGCCCATGACTGGCTGTAACTACCCTGGACTGGCTGGAACTGCCCTGGACTGGCTGGAACGGCCCATGACTGGCTGGAACGGCCCATGACTGGCTGTAACTACCCTGGACTGGCTGGAACTGCCCTGGACTGGCTGGAACGGCCCATGACTGGCTGGAACTGCCCTGGACTGGCTGGAACTGCCCATGACTGGCTGGAACGGCCCATGACTGGCTGGAACGGCCCATGACTGGCTGGAACGGCCCATGACTGGCTGTAACTACCCTGGACTGGCTGGAACTGCCCATGACTGGCTGGAACTGCCCTGGACTGGCTGGAACTGCCCATGACTGGCTGGAACTGCCCTGGACTGGCTGGAACGGCCATGGACTGGCTGGAACGGCCCATGACTGGCTGGAACTGCCCATGACTGGCTGGAACTACCCTGGACTGGCTGGAACGGCTATGGACTGGCTGGAACTGCCCATGACTGGCTGGAACGGCCATGGACTGGCTGGAACGGCCCATGACTGGCTGGAACTGCCCATGACTGGCTGTAACTACCCTGGACTGGCTGGAACGGCCATGGACTGGCTGGAACTGCCCATGACTGGCTGTAACTACCCTGGACTGGCTGGAACGGCCATGGACTGACTGTAACGGTCCATGACTGGCTGGAACGGCCCATGACTGGATGGAACTGCCCATGACTGGCTGGAACGGCCCATGACTGGCTGGAACTGCCCATGACTGGCTGTAACTGCCCATGACTGGCTGTAACTACCCTGGACTGGCTGAAACGGCCATGGACTGGCTGGAACTGCCCATGACTGGCTGGAACTGCCCATGACTGGCTGGAACTGCCCTGGACTGGCTGGAACTGCCCTGGACTGGCTGGAACTGCCCTGGACTGGCTGGAACTGCCCTGGACTGGCTGGAACTGCCCATGACTGGCTGGAACTGCCCTGGACTGGCTGGAACTGCCCTGGACTGGCTGGAACTGCCCATGACTGGCTGGAACTGCCCATGACTGGCTGTAACTACCCTGGACTGGCTGTAACTACCCTGGACTGGCTGTAACTACCCTGGACTGGCTGGAACGGCCCATGACTGGCTGGAACTGCCCATGACTGGCTGGAACTGCCCATGACTGGCTGGAACTACCCTGGACTGGCTGGAACTGCCCATGACTGGCTGGAACTGCCCATGACTGGCTGTAACTACCCTGGACTGGCTGGAACGGCCATGGACTGGCTGGAACTGCCCATGACTGGCTGGAACTGCCCATGACTGGCTGGAACTGCCCATGACTGGCTGGAACTGCCCTGGACTGGCTGTAACTACCCTGGACTGGCTGGAACTGCCCATGACTGGCTGGAACTGCCCATGACTGGCTGGAACGGCCCATGACTGGCTGGAACGGCCCATGACTGGCTGGAACTGCCCATGACTGGCTGTAACTACCCTGGACTGGCTGGAACGGCCATGGACTGGCTGGAACTGCCCATGACTGGCTGGAACGGCCCATGACTGGCTGGAACTGCCCATGACTGGCTGTAACTACCCATGACTGGCTGGAACGGCCATGGACTGGCTGGAACTGCCCATGACTGGCTGGAACTGCCCATGACTGGCTGTAACTACCCTGGACTGGCTGGAACGGCCAT
The DNA here is from genome assembly GCA_036785665.1 of Chirona hameri. NCBI lineage: Eukaryota > Metazoa > Arthropoda > Thecostraca > Balanomorpha > Balanidae > Chirona > Chirona hameri. Next base: position 11,259 of record JAXIVJ010013942.1, on the reverse strand, counting down.
GGACTGGCTGGAACTGCCCATGACTGGCTGGAACGGCCCATGACTGGCTGGAACGGCCCATGACTGGCTGGAACTGCCCATGACTGGCTGTAACTACCCTGGACTGGCTGGAACGGCCATGGACTGGCTGTAACTGCCCATGACTGGCTGGAACTGCCCATGACTGGCTGGAACGGCCCATGACTGGCTGGAACGGCCCATGACTGGCTGGAACTGCCCTGGACTGGCTGGAACTGCCCATGACTGGCTGGAACGGCCCATGACTGGCTGGGACGGCCCATGACTGGCTGTAACTACCCATGACTGGCTGGAACGGTCCATGACTGGCTGGAACTGCCCATGACTGGCTGGAACTGCCCATGACTGGCTGGAACGGCCCATGACTGGCTGTAACTACCCTGGACTGGCTGTAACTACCCTGGACTGGCTGGAACGGCCATGGACTGGCTGGAACGGCTATGGACTGGCTGGAACGGCCATGGACTGGCTGGAACGGCCTCGGACGAATGGATGGAACGGGCTGACGATCCACGACTAGCTCAGTCTGTCTCACTACCTGGCTTTGACTGAGTCGGTCTAACGAGAACAGCTTGTGAGAATCATGAAATGCGGCTTCTGAGAAGCTAGAGACTAACGAGAGCGGAAACGACGAGGCTTGAGAAGTTTAGAGGTCGGAGACCACGTTAGCGAGTCTGGACTCCGCCAAGGTGGTTCTTGCTCGGCACACTCATATAGGCGTAGGAACGGGGGGGGGGCATGGCCCCCTACTTTTCAGGCTGGGGGCAGCAATATTAACTGCTGCCCCCCCCCCCCCCCACCCCACTTCTGAACGATTTCTCCTCCTCCGATCACTAATATTTGTTCGATATGAATGCTTTAAATTTGAAAAAATAATAATGATGAATTTACAACCCCGCAATACCATAACCCACAAGTGTAAAAAAAACGGGGGCGGGGGAGGCAAAGGCCACGCTTTTTAGGGTGGGGGTGCAACAATATTAACTGTTCCCTACTTTTGAGCGATGCATAATTCTTCAATCACTGATATTGGTTCAATATCAATGCCTTTTAAGTTGGCAGAATAATAACAAATTCACAACTTCACAATCATAGGCTAGGAACGGGGACTGGGGGATCATGGTCCCCCACTTTTAGGCTGGGGGCCAACAATGATACCTTGCCCCCTCACTTTTGAACGATCTATCCCTCACCGATCCCTGCTATTGGTTTGAGATGAATACCTAGAAGCTGGGAGAATAACTATTAATTCACGACCTCGCATAGGGAAGGGGCAGGGGCCAAATGCCCCACTTTTTAGCCTGCAGGGACCCCAAACAATGATAACTGGCCCCCTCACCTTTGAGCGATTTCAACATCTTGGATCACTGATATTGGTTCGAGATGAATGCCTTAAAGCTGGGAGAATATGTTTTGATTCACAGTCTCACAATCATAGGCGTAGGGAAGGGGAGTCAGGGCCATATGCACCACTTCTTAGCCTGGGGGTCCAACAATGATAACTGGCCCCTTATTTTTGAGCGATCTCACCCTCTTCGATCACTGATACTGATACTTGTTCGAGATAAATGCTTTAAAGTTGGGAGAATAACGATGAATTCATAACCCCGCAATGCCATAAGCATACCTAAGAACCAGGGGCCCGGGGAGGCCAGGGCCCAGCGTTTTAGGTCGAGGGAGCCAACAATGTTAACTGGACATCCCCCTGTTTTGAGCGATTGCTCCCTCTTAACCGCTGATGTTGATTCGGTATGGGTGCCTTAAAGTTGTTATGATTACACATAATTTTGCAACCCACAATATTAAAGCTCATAGTTGTAGAAACTGGGGTTAGGGGAACAAGGCCCCACTTTTTAGACTGCGGCCAACTGTTAGACTGTTATATTAACTGCTCTCCCTACTTTTTAGCGATTTTCCCTATTCAATCACTCGCATTGGTTCGGGCTTTAAATTTCGTAGAAAACTTTGATTTCACAAACCCACAATAACAATCAATAGGCGTATGCGTTGGGGGCCGGATGGCAGATGGCTATGTCCCATTTGTTTGCAACTGTTTTTTTTTTAAAAGAAGTAATCCCATCTGGTCCCCCCCCCATTTGAGCGATTTCTCGTTCTTTAATCACTGGTATCAGTTCGACAGGTTCGAGCTTTATAGTTGAAAAAATAGCATTTAATTCACAACCCCACACAGAAGCGTAGGCACAGGTGCGTAATGCGTATATACATCGGACAACTGATTTACACATAGGATATTTAGTGGGATATTTAGCATGGCAAAATACCCATGGCCGTAGTGGAAACGGCCATATCTCAACCAAGTATTTCTACTACCATTGCGAACTTCACGCCTCCGTTCTGGAGATCTTCAAATCGCCTGACGCGTAGACCAGAACTACAGCTGCTGAATATTCACTTGCCTTTGAAGCTGTCGTAATTATAATTACTAAACTGTCGTAATTATCCCTTCCTCGCCGATCGGATACGTTTGTTCAGATGGCCAAATAGACTTATATTTTCGGAAACATCACTCCAAACGCTCTTCAAACTTGACAACATACCAGATGAACCAGAACAAGAACGTCCGTGAGGTTAGCAACATATTCAGCGACTTATTCAGCGACGGATTCAGATTTGGCCCAAACCTCGGCCCAAGGTCAATTCTGTCAAAGGACAGGGTACCGCGTAACGTCCCGAATTTATTGCCGGATCCTTCCACAAGTGATCCCAGATGATAGACAGGTCCACATCAAACGTCCGTCACCGTGACCTGACCCGTGACCTTTGACCTTGGAGGTCAAAGGACGGGGTACCGCATAACGTCCCGAATTTATTGCCGGATCCTTTTAAAAGTGATTCCAGATGATAGACAGGGTCCATATCTAGCGTCCGTCACCGTGACTTGACCCGTGACCTTTGACCTTAGAGGTAAAATTTGAGGTCAAAGGATGGGGTACCGCATAACGTCCCGAATTTGTTGCCAGATCCTTTCCAAAGTGGTCCCAGATGATAGACAGCCTGGGCCGTATCTAACGTTCACAGGGGCGGATCCAGTGTGTGTGTGTGTGGGGGGGGGACACGGGGCATTGACCCCCAAACCACCTGAAATCGGGCCAAATTTGACACATTTCCTGAGATAATATAAAATCTAAGCAACTTTTACTAGTGGTGTCAATCAGTTACCGAAATTTTGGAAACCGAAAAAAATGTTGTGACAGATTTGGTAATCGGTCGGTCAGGCTTATACATTTTTGGGCACTTTTCGGTCAGCCTAATCTTAAACAATTCACTTTTGTGTCACATTTTACACATTATGTCCAGCAAATTTGCTCCAAATTCAATCAATTAATGTAAATACTAAATAGAACACATCATTATTATATCAAGATTGAAGATATTGCTCACAAGAGGAAGTGAGGTCCTTAAAAATAAGTATTGTATACCATCTTAACCCGCGAGTTACTGGGGTATATTCCATAGCGCGACTTACTGGGGGGAGGGCTATTCCCCCCCCCCCTTCCCCTCGGATCTCCGGAACTACTGGACCAATTATATAAATTCAAACGGCATTCGATAGCCCTGGGAAATTTATCGAGGGAAACATAATATTGTTGACCTCGGGGTCACCGATGACGTCACAGGTCAGGTCAAGTACAAAATGTTTGACCGTGTCAAAAGGTCTCGATGGGTGGAATTGTCGCGCAAAATTGCGATATTAAACGCCTAAGCAGTCGATAAATCGGTATGATTCGTGTGTCTGACACTTCTAAGTATCATTCTAAGATGTTTATCACCTTAGGTCAGGTCAAGATCATCCGAGGTCACGAGGTCAAACTGCAGATTACGGTCATTTTTGAAGATATCGACTTCAAATTTAGTACACATATTCACTCGATCACATATATTCCGGTTTTGGGATAATTCTGCTTCTTTTTTAATTTGTTAAAACAAAACAAAAATGTATTTGAATTTCTCAAAATTTTGAATTTCAAAACAACTCAAAAATCCGAGATTGCAGTTTGCTATCCCGGTCTATTGTCCATAATTTGATTTAAGGCAATTTAATTTATCTCAAACATTGTACTTTTGACAGCGTTTTCCGCAAACAATTATTTTTCAACAAAAACCGAAGAACATGACATCACTCTGACGTCATTCCCGGTTGACCTATCCTAACCTTATTTTTTTCCTTTGTCTAACATGTGTAGAATTGATGTGAGAGAAGGTACTGCAAGTTTGGTGACGATACTGGTGTTGGTTTAGGAGTTATTGCAAAATAACGGGAGGGCGGGGGGGGGGGGATTAGCCCTCCCCAGTAAGTCGCGGGTTAAGTAGCAAGCACAAACCAGTAATCAGTACCCATTCCCTCCAACTTTGGCCAGATACAATTTATTTCTTCCTATGTATGTATTTATGTAATATGTGTTATGCTGCAAATTAATATGAAATAATTGAGGTCACATTTTTACATCCTGTTTTCAATTTGATTTTGGTCTTGCTTGCAGCATCCACTACGTTGCTTTGTAATTGTATTTGGTTCCTTTTTTCACAATTATATTGTCTTTTTGGAAACTGTACATGTGTGTTTAATGATGTTAAAGGGAGATAATCACCTTTTGATTTTGTTAGCAGCAATTTACTTGGCTACCGTTAGGGTATTAAAATGACGTGATCTAAATTTAAGAATTAAATAAAATTATTCCCTCATTCGAAGTTGGAAGTTTGGGAAAATTAATGATCGGTCAATTTTCCCTCCACTATTGGAAAGCGCAACATCTGGCGCTTTTGCATCGATCTGTTCAACGTTGTTGAATGGGCCCTTATAAACATATCGCCAACACTAAATAAGTAAAGTAATAGGCCACTGTTAAAATGACGATTTCAATGCACTTTTTGCACATGATTGTTGATTGTTCATAAAAGTTTGGCACATATTCCCAAAAGATAGAGTGCAGGAAACATTTTGCATACCTTCATGATAAATAACAATGCGTAGGGAGGCTAATGTACTGAATTCGTTACCGAGTACTTGCTGATTATAAGCGTGGACCGCTTATCAACTATGACTTGAAATATCTATCGGTAGGGATTGTTATATGCAAAATGTAATGCATTTACAATATATTTTGGTCTCGTCTATCGACTTCAGGCACTAACTCCATTTTTGTGGAAAAAGGTGATTATCTCCCTTTCAACAAAGCTATTTTTGCCAGTGTGTTATCTGCATAAATAAGTATAAAATTGGAAAATCGGTCAAATTGTGGGCACTTTTGGTTTCAACCCAAATCGGTAGGTATTCGGTCAACCGAAATGCGGTATCGGTTTGGAATCGGTCAGGACATTTTTGGAAAATGACATCACTAACTTTTACTACGGAAAGTTTGTTTTAAATCAGTTATCGATACACAAGCAAGCGAAATCCGATGAGTTTTCAGAATTGTGTGAGACTTTTGGGGATTTGCCCCCCCCCCCCCCAACTGACCCAAACCACCCATTCTGAATCCGCCCTTGAACGTCCATATCTAACGACCCCGGCCTTTGACCTCGAATTTGACCTTGGAGATGACCATGAACAGTACAATGAAGGGCATATTCGTGATCAGCGTGCCAGAATTGACATTGGGCCGAGGCTTGGGCCAAATCGTAATCCGGCGCTGGTGTTTCCAAAAATATAAGTATATTTGGCCATCTGAACAAACGTATCCTACCTGTGAGGAAGGGATAATTACGACAGCTAAATAATCATAATTACGACAGCTTCAAAGGCAAGTGAATATTCAACAGTTCTGGTTTACGCGTCAGTCGATTTGAAGATCTCCGGAACGAAAGATCGTAGGCGTAAAGTTCGCGGCAGTAGTAGAAATGCTTGGTTGATATATGGCCGTTTCCACCACGGTCATGGGGTATTTTGCAGGGCTAAATATCCCACTAAATACCCTACTGCATAAATCAGTTGTCCGATGTATATACGCGGCACAGGTGGGGCCGGGGAGGAATGTCTCCCACTTCTAGGCTTGGGGCTCCTTTTGAGCCGTTCTCCCTTTTCGGTCGCTGGTATTTATTTATTTCACTTCGTGAGGCATATCCGCTGCATGCAACGGCTATTATATGACGAGTCAAAACACGATAAAATAATTGGGCTTGGGTGACGCAACACTCATACTTCATGTAGGTACACATCACAGAGCACACAGAACACATCACAACACAATTCGAGTGCAGTGAGTCATACAACTAAGTATCACGCTCACGTTCCATCAGGTACTCTTTGAGCTCGCGTTTAAAACTAGCGAGATTCAAACGCAGCTCAGACGGCAGCTCGTTGTACTCAGCGACAGCCCCGTACAAATAGCGACGCCTCCCAGACTCAGTCCGTAGAGAGGGCGTCACAAGCATTCCACTCTGTCGGGTGTCTCTCCCGTGCACACTTTGCCTAGTTATGAAACTTTCGGCAAAGTTGTGTGGTTCAGACGCAGTCAGCATTTTTTTCAGTGACAATACTTATGCATGCTGTCTACATGAAGCCAGCCGAGGTCATCAATCACATCGCTCACATGATCGTATTTCCTCCGGCCAGAGACCACTCGCGCAGCGAACCTCACTAACTTATGAAGCCGTATAAAACTGGTAGATGAAAGAAAAAATTTAGGAATTTATTTTAATCCTAACATTAACAGCATAGCAGAGAAGAACGTAAAACTCAAACTGCCTCAATTCAGCATGACTTAGTCCAATGGAAAAGGCGACACTTCACACCGATAGGAAGAATATGCATAGTAAAGTCATTACTGCTTTCGAAACTAGTACATTTATTTATGGCATTACCAAACGCACCTGCACAATATGTCAAACAACTGAACAGCATGCTATTTGAATTTGTTTGGGAAACAAGGAGACAAAACAATGCGAACAAAATTAGTTCAAAACTATAAACATGATGGACTAGGGATGATAAGTGTTGATGCATTTATGGACAGTATGAAAATAAGTTGGTTGAAATGCTTAGCAAATTCGAACGCGGACTGGACGATATTAGTGGAAATAAATTTACCCAGCTTGCATCATCTTCTAAAATACGGAAGTGAAAAACTACAAACCTTGCGTAGCACGACGTTAAACCCCTTTTATTCACACCTGCTTGGCGCATTAATTAGGCTTAACCCTATTTGTAACAGGGGGGGGGGGCGGATTCCGCCCCCCTCATGTTTTTCGCAGATATCTCCAGAACGGCTGGGAGCAGGCCCATGAAATTTTGGGACTTTTCATAGAATTGAACTCCGCATTTGGAGTCAAAATTTTGAGTTCTTAACCTGAACAGAGGCGGTTCCAAGGCACAGTTTTGGGTGGGTTCGGAGGCGACATTTGGCGATAATACGGAAATCCGATCTTCACGGTTTCTTCCTAACTGCATCAAGTATGAAGGAATTACATCGGCTTACGGTGATTGCAACAAGTGCAAATTAGTTGATGTTAATGCAATATCATAAAAATTGCATGGCAGAGGCGGTTTCAGGGGCTTGAAAGGGGGGGGGGGGTTCCAGGAAGTATTCAATGCTTGGCGGGAAGCCAATAGAGCAATGTAAGGGGCATTTATAGCTATCAAGATGTAAAAGATAGCTTCTGCTTCCATTATTTGCATAATTTATTACATATAGAGTTTCAGGGGCGTGTTCAGGAACATGAAAAGGGGGGCGACTGGCACGGTGATGACGATATGCCAGCGATAACGGCGCAATATACGTTTAGCTTATAATAATATATGCACATATGAGACCAGAAAAGGAAATAAAGTCATTTTTTTGCAGAGGCGCGCTCAGGAATGGAAGAAAGGGAATATTATACGTATATATATTAAGGGAACGTAGTATTATAGCAAGGAAACTAAGAGGCATGGGCGTACAATGACATAACATACTGCAGTTTTCAAATGAAACACGCAACGCAGGCTACTCTACGAACGATTATAAGATAATAGGCGAGTCCAGGTAGGGTAAAAAGGGGGGTAAGCAATGTTAACTGAAGTTGTAAGTGAAATAGTCACTGTTGACTAGTTAGTATCATAATAGCGGATAATATACTTATCAAAAGATCTTGCACCGCCCCAGTTTGGATCCTGGATACGCCTATGATGAAGTACAACATGCAAAAAGGAACTATTTACGATCAGTAACATATTTATAGTGCTGGGTAGCAACTTGTCTGCGGTTAATACTTTTTCCCAATTTTACCCCCTTTTTCACTAACCTGGTACCGCCTATGGCAAACAAATATGATTTATAACTGTTTTTTCTAATGTCTCAATCACATACCATTTCATTTATTAAAAAAAAAACACATCAACAAATGGTTTTATTACGCATTTACTTCACCCCCATATTGAGTGACCTGCACACGCCTATGATTTTTGAATTTTTAAACGTCACCGTCATATATCAATTTCCAATTCAACCTCTATCAATTCCTATTAGTTGTGTTAAAATCGGTCGATAAACATGAAAGCTAAGTTGGATCGAAAATACCACTAAAATTTGCAGTTTTTGCCCCCCTGTTGCCCCCCTATCCCAAATTTATATTTGTTTATTATTTATAAATGTAGATCGTGTTGAGGGGAACCAAACACCGTTTCATTTGTGAAAATCGGACGGGTAGATCTCGAGATCTCCGGGGGGGCGGAATCCGCCCCCCCCCCCCCTGTTACAAATAGGGGTAGCCAGGAGCCTGTTACAAATAGGGTTAATCGAGCAGGGCCTATTTTAACATGTTAACTGGGGGGGGGGCAAATGCCCCCCAGTGAGCTGTTTTGCCCCCCCCCCCCCAGTCAAGAAATGTTGCCCACCCTGATTTCAGTATTTCCATGTCATTTTTCGCTTGATAGGTATTCAATTAAAATAAAATATCCTTACCTGGTGATAAATGTATACAAATCCAATGCAAATTTCATGATATTCCTAAGTTTTAGTATTTCCCAGCCAAAATAAGTATCTTTAAATTATTTCCGGAATATCTCGAATTTCAATATCCTTTGAACAATTGCTCATTAGCGGCAGAGTGGGGGAGATCGGGGGTTGTTAGACCAGGAACGCCGCCACACAATTTTGAATGGGTTGGGGCAACATAGACGTACACAAGGGGGGGGGGGGGGCAAACGGGGAAAATCCCCCCCATGAAGTCATAAAACGAAGGGGGCACGTGCCCCCTTTGGTCGAAAAAATGAATGATTTTTTTCATTTTTTAAAGAGAAAAATGGTGAAAATATGCCCTTTTAAAAATATAGTAGGCCAAATCCTGTGAGTTTTTTTTTTGGTGGGAGTACTTTATGCCCCCCTGAGCAAAAATGTCCCCCTCCTGGAGTACATCCTGGGTACGCCAATGAGGGGGGGGGGGCAACTGCTGAGGAGATTGTGTTGAAATTTGGTGTGTGGCTAGGGATCTCGGAGCAAAATTTTTGCCCCCCCCCCCCATTCTCGAACCCTAGATCCGCTAGTGGGTCCCAGCACGACACGGATGTTGATGTAAGGACAACTGCCCATCGCCTAATTACTATTACTATTAGATGTTGACAGGCGCTGGCGGATCCAGCCTCTCTCCGTGGGGGGGGATCTTTTTGTGGCAAAGGTACCCCATTTTTTATCCGCGGAGTTGGGCCGGTCACCTTATTTTTGGTATTCGAGCTAAAGAAATTCACTTTTCAAATTCACAAAAAAAATGATTTTGTGGATTTTTCCCGAAAAAAAATATTTTGTATTGTTATTTTTGGGTCAAATACAAACAATTTCGTAAATCCGAGATCCCCATTTTCAAAAGCATGTCATTTCCTTTCTGTTGACATTTTTTTTTGCAATTTGCTTCAAAACTCTATTTTCTACGATTGTTCAAACATTTATCGTAATTCCACCAAAAAATGGCATGACATGACGTCATTAAAACGTCATTATCTATCAAAAAACTACATCAATTTCATTGACATTTAGTGACAAGACGTAGAATTGATGCAGCATAATGTACTGAAAGTTTGACGTTGATATATATCACAGTTTTCAAGTTTTGAGCAAATCCGTGAGGGAGGGCAGATCTGCCCCCCCCAGCCAGGGTCTATTTTAACATGTTAACTGGAGGGGGGAGGCAAATCCCCCCCCCAGTGAGCCGTTTTTCCCCAATCCCCCGTCAAGAAATGTTGCCCACCCTGATTTCAGTAATTCCATGTCATTTTTCGCTTGATCGGTATTCAATTAACTCTCGCCCTAGGGGGTCCTAAAACGACCCCCCCTGTGTTTTTCTTGCACAACGTTCTACCTATGCGGCGCATCTTGCTGAAATTTGCAGCAGCGGAGTTTACATTAATTATACGCATGCTGTAAAAATTTCGTTGAAATTAATTGAGAAATGTGGGCAATAATGACCTTTTAATGACGTCATGTTGTTGGAAAAACGATAAATGTTTGAAAAATCGTAGAAAACAGAGTTTTGAAGCAAATTGCAAAAGCGATTCAGGTAAGATATAAAATGTCATTTTCTTTAAAATGGCAATCTCGGATTTTCGAAATTTTTGGGTTTTGACTCCTAAAATGAACAAAAACTGATTTTTTTTTTGGGGGGGGGAAAATCACCACAAAATCAAAATTTTCAAAGATGTTAAATAAAAACGGAGTATATGTGAAAGAACTGACTATGAATAATACTCAAACCAAATTTCAAAGCAATATCTCTATTTTTGACTGAGTGATGGCCCCCTAAGTGTAAGAAACTCGTGACGTAATTTTTTAATCACTTTTTGGACTTTTTGTACCAGATACGAATAAATAATTACCTTTTTTGTATTTCTGAGGCAAAACTGGTCTAGGAACATGCCTTTTTCTTAACATTTATCAAATTATAATTTTGAGGTTTTCTAACTGAGCATACTCTAATTGTGATGTTCTAACCCACATGACCAGTAACCTATGACTTGTTTCTCAAGGTCATGTCATGCGCAACTGGCGTACCGTAGTATCGATGCTTGTAACTTGTGCAGTTTGTTGTTCAGTATTTGTTGTTCAGGAACATATGCACAGGTGTGTCCAGGTGACAGTTGTGGTTTCCACTAAGATTGTGACCTCGATTGACCTTTTCAAAGGTCAACCGAGTTCATTGACCTCCGATGACCTCAGATGACTTTGTTTGGCTTCTGGTGGTTTCTAGGACAGCATGTGACGCTGATTTCAAATTTGGGATCCATTTTACATAATTATATATTCCACTGGGGTC
>JAXIVJ010013941.1:22500-35826 GCA_036785665.1 Chirona hameri | reverse complement strand
TGACGGGGGAGGGCGGCAGCCGTCGTTGGCTACTGTGCCCCCATTGTCGCTGCTGTCGCCGTTGTCAACGCTGGCACCAGATCCCTGTCACCTCGTCAGTCACCCGAGTGGCTGCGGTTTGCAGGGATGAGCCGTCCTGCCCGACACGAAGTGAGTGACGCTTTACCATATGTCTCCAGACTGCCTGACTGACCCAGCGGTCGGACGGCAGCACACCTCAGCCGCCCATTGGCGTCCGGCCGCCGGTAGCGTCGGCACTCCGCCGCCGTCCGCCGCCGCCGCCGCCGCCGCCACTGCTGCTGCCCACCCCGTGCGGCTATTTGCGACGTTTGGCACCGCCACCGCCGCCGGCGGCGGCGGCGGTGGCGTCTGGGGGAGCGCCAGCGGCCGACGCTGCCGCCGCCGCCGCCACCACCACGCGGCGCCAGCGTCGCGCGCCACCGGAACCTTGGCGTCTGACCTTGTCGCCGTGGGTGCTGCCGTACCTGCCTGTCGCGACTGCCGCCCGCGCGCCACGACGCGATGCACGGCAGCTGGCGAGACGCACCGCTACTCGCCGCAGAGCGGACGCGGTAGCGGCCCCGCACCAGCTCACACTGGCCAGCCTGAGCTCGGTATCGGAGCTGTGCAGCAGACTGTGAAGTGACCAGGGGTGTCTCCGGTCCGGTTAGTGATGATTCCCGTGATGGAAGATCTCCGCGGCGCCGGCGGGAGATGAATGGCGTGGCACAGCGCAAATGGAACCGACGCTTTATGCTGTTCGAAGTGTCGTAAATCGGCCCGTAACCCCTGGTGATAAACAGCGCGGCTGTGGGCTGTTTGTTTAGGCGACTCGGCCCCGCACCGGGAATGATTTACTCGCGACCCGCGGGCTATTGATGCACTAATCGGCGCCGGGTTGACACCTGGCGGAGGAAAGGGGAACCGCGGCCGGGCGCGCCTCGCGCCGCCGCTGATAGATGGCGTTGGAGGTGGGCCGTGGGCGGACGGCCGACGCTGCTGCGGGGATTTACGATGCTGAGCGACAGCACGACTGGAGCGGAGCGGCTCCCTCGGTGCCGGCCCGGCCACGTGGCTGGCACGCCGTGAGCAGCGGCCGGCCGTGACAGCCCGGACCGCACACAGGTGCAAAACAAATGACGGAAACCTGCCGCTCAGCAGCAAAGGTCTTGAACGAATTCACTTAAAGTTAAGACCACAGGCCTGGAATGTTCCAAAGTCTTCGCTAAATAAGTCTGCTGTATCCTTTCTTCCCTTTCGCAGCAGAAATTGAAAAGTTGGCGTGATCTTGTCCAAGTTGTGGTTATTTTTTCCTCGTCGCTGTCCTCGTCGCTGTCCGGGTCCAGGCGGCGTCAGACAGTGCCGGATCTGCAGCTGGCTGGCTGGTGTCGGGACGGCCGGTGAACGGCCGCCGGCTGGGCTGGGTGGCCGGAGAGCGTCACGTTCTCGAGAGAGGCGTGCTATCTGTGCTGGATGGACGGAGGAGGATGACTCATGGGATCAGGCCGCCACAAACTGGACCCGACGTCGGCCAGCGAGCTGTGCTGCGGCCCACGACCCACCGACCCACCGACAGCTCACTCCCCGCGCTCTGGTCTGGCAGGTCTGGTCTGGGAGGTCTGGTCTGGGAGGTCTGGTCTGGGAGGTCTGGTCTGGGAGGTCTGGTCTGGTCTGGTCTGGTCTGGGAGGTCTGGTCTGGGAGGTCAAGTCTGGGAGGTCTAGTCTGGGAGGTCTGGTCTGGGAGTCATAGCTGGCTGACGGTGGCGGAGTTGCTGCATTTCGGCTGTGATAGGCATAGGTACTCAACCTTTCAGAGGTGATCAATTACGCGGCTGAGTTTAGTTCCAAATGAGTACGGGTTAGTGGTGGTCTGGCCTCTGAAAGATACCGTCTTCATGTCGGCTCTTTTTGTCTCTCCGGCTTATCAGTCTGTTCTGTTTTGACTCAGCAGTCACTTCGCCTTGTATCAGTTCGGCCGCCGACTGCCGAGCTGATCAGACGGCATAGGCGGTCACAAGGGGGGGGGGGGGGCAAACGGGGTAATTGCCCCCCCCCTGAGGTCTGTACGTGCCCCCTTTGGTCGAAAAAATGAATGATTTTTTGATTTTGTAATGATAAAAAGGGTGAAAATATGCCTTTTAAAAATATAGTGGCCAAATCCGGTGAGTTTTTTTTGGTGGGGTACTTTATAGTTAATGTCCCCCTGAGCAAAAATTGCCCCCTCCTGGAACGAATCCTGTGTACGCCACTGTCAGACGGAGCATATGAGATGCACGGGGAAAACAAAACTGGAAGGCGCTTATACGCAGTACAATGAGTGTAGTAAACCATTAATTTAAGTTGGCGTCCTCGTGAAGCCTTTGGCTGAGTATGAAACCCTGACTGTCATCTGTGTCGTCTTCCGTTGTGGTTTTGTGTCAACTCAGGTGACAAGTCCTGTAACCCTGGTGGTCCCTAGGCTTCTTGGGTGGTTTCGTTTATATACATGCTACATTACATGCTACATTGTTAATTACGGATTAACCTCAATTCCTCGTAATTAATGTTGTCTTGAGTGCTTTTGGTGGCATCACCTGGTTGCGCGCAGTCTTGATTTGTCTAAATGCCGAACCTTTTGCTCGGTAATACCATGGATTACCTAATATACCTGAATGGGAAATCATCTCGCAGCCCCTGCGACGAATACAGTGCCGCTAGATGGCAGACTAACAATGTCGCGCTGGAAGCCTGAGTTTCCCATACAGGTATTGGGTAATCCATGGTAATACACACATTATTATTTTACGACACGGGGAGCTCGTTACACCACTGCCATCCTCGCACATGTATGTGTTTGCCTATGCAGGGGCGGATCCAGTAAATCTTCAGGGGGTCATCAATTGCAGTGGTGCCCCTACCTATACCCAAATATGAAAACTTAACGGATTTGGTCCTCTATATTTTGAGGGTGCCCCTATTTCAGCTTCTTTTTTTTCATTGACAACGTTGGCTATAGGTATTTGCAATATCAGTCGTACTCTTTCTATCATTTAAAGTGCCGCAGATGGTGCTAAAATATATTATTTGTACAGTCAGGGGCGGCCCCTGACGGCCGATGAAGAATTGACCAAGAGGGAAGTCGAGGTTCGTGACAAGGGGGGGGGGGGATGGGGTTGGAAGGAGTTTTTCACAAGCAGTAAATCTTATGCATGCGATGCACTATTATTGCGCCGCGAAGCGGCGCCACAATTTTAGGTTTTGAGCGGATTGTAGAACTAATTTTTGCTATTGGAACCAGCATGCAGGGTCAAAACGAGAAAATATGTCTGGAGCAAAAGGTGGTGTCAAAAGACATGTTGCCCCCCCCCATTTAAGGCCAAAGGTGGGGCCATGGCCCCCATATCCTCCCCCTGCGGCCGCCAGTGTGTACAATCTATATTAGACCCTTTTTACCGGAAAAGAACACTAATTGGTTTGCGCCGCGTAGCGTCGCGGAGTTTTTTGATTTATTTGTTTTTGTCTGAATAACAAGGCCCTACAAAATCGAATGGTTCTATAATCTATGTATCAGCCCAAGGGGGTCCTCGGGCCCCTCTAGTCCGATACCTTGTTGCCTCTGGTATAAAGGCACGTTGGTGCCCCTTCATAGCTCAAGGGACGGGAGGCATGCAGGGACTTTTTAGCATCATTTAGCAATTTTAATTTATCATTTGGCGATTTTGTTCTCCCGACCAATGCTTTTGATTTCATGGCGGCACCAGACCATTGTTTTCCATCCTGGATTCAAGGAGGCACTGTGCCCCGGTGTCTCCCCTCGCCCCACAGTGCCGCCTACCGTCACGATGGTCAATGGTGCCCCTGGCACCCGGCACGGTGGTGCTCCTGTCACACGTGCACCGGCGTGGTGGTGCCCTTGGTTCAAAGAACACTGAATGATTTGCGCCGCGTGGCGGCGCGGATTTTTTGGGCTTTATTTTGGTGGTGCCCCTGGTGCCCCGGCGCTGTGGTGCCCCGGCGCTGTGGTGCCCCCCGGCCCGGTGGTGCCCACACGGCCCCACGGGGGGGGGGGGGGGGGGTGATACATTTAGCTCGAATGTTTTTGAATGGATGGATTTTCTAGGTCAGGCCCCGAGCTAAGCATAGCACTTAGCAAGCTAAGCGCTAAGCAGCTTGTTGCGCAGGCCCTGACCCCACCACCCCATCAGGCAATTCCTGGCGTCCGGCAGAATTTAGAAGCGAAAGTTGTACGTGCCCGCCATACCTGGACACGGTCCGCCCGCCCTTTGACGTTACCTGACCTTGAGTGTGACCGCTGCCACCGGCCACAGGCCATCCCAGTCAGGGGCAAATAGCGAACGCCGAAGCGACTCGAACCCGGGCTGCCACTACCGGGTGAGGTCGGAAGCCCAGCGTTCTCCCAACTGAGCTACAGGGGCGGGACCGTGACCTCGTGACCCCCTGTATCCGCCACTGGGCCTCTGTGTGTTTTGATTATTTTGTCAGTCGTTGGCACACTGTCTGTGTTGGTTCTCATTGAAGGACGGCTTATTTTCCTTCCCTTCGGAAATAACTGGGCGACGACTCCAGCCTCGAAAGCCGGCCCGGCCGGCGGCCTAATCCGCGCCCGGCGCCATGACGTAAGCGCCACCAAACCAGTGTCGCCTGTTAGTGGAGCGGCACTCTTTCGGCGATAAGCCGGCGGCGGTATAAAACTCGCCCTGCTAAATGGCGGGCTTCAAGGCTGGCGGAGCGGCCGGCCGGCCGGTCACGACCCGCCGGCCGGCGCCGTCCGTCGCTGGGGAGCCCCCGCCTGGTCTCCGGACGGATGTGGCAGGGTGTGACGGCTGTCACGGCTGTCACGGCTGTCACGGCTGTCACGGCTGTGACGGAGATACACCACTGAGCCGCGGTGGTGTCCGCACCAGTCCGGCGCTGCTGCTGGGTTACTGTGTCGGCTGTTTTTGTTGTCCTCTGAGAGCCTCTCGCTGCTGCTGGGCGACTGTGTGGGCTGTTCTTGTTGTGTCCTCTGAGAGCCTCTCGCTGCTGCTGGGCGACTGTGTGGGCTGTTCTTGTTGTGTCCTCTGAGAGCCTCTCGCTGCTGCTGGGCGACTGTGTCGGCTGTTCTTGTTGTGTCCTCTGAGAGCCTCTCGCTGCTGCTGGGCGACTGTGTGGGCTGTTCTTGTTGTGTCCTCTGAGAGCCTCTCGCTGCTGCTGGGCGACTGTGTGGGCTGTTCTTGTTGTGTCCTCTGAGAGCCTCTCGCTGCTGCTGGGCGACTGTGTGGGCTGTTCTTGTTGTGTCCTCTGAGAGCCTCTCGCTGCTGCTGGGCGACTGTGTGGGCTGTTCTTGTTGTGTCCTCTGAGAGCCTCTCGCTGCTGCTGGGCGACTGTGTGGGCTGTTCTTGTTGTGTCCTCTGAGAGCCTCTCGCTGCTGCTGGGCGACTGTGTGGGCTGTTCTTGTTGTGTCCTCTGAGAGCCTCTCGCTGCTGCTGGGCGACTGTGTGGGCTGTTCTTGTTGTGTCCTCTGAGAGCCTCTCGCTGCTGCTGGGCGACTGTGTGGGCTGTTCTTGTTGTGTCCTCTGAGAGCCTCTCGCTGCTGCTGGGCGACTGTGTGGGCTGTTCTTGTTGTGTCCTCTGAGAGCCTCTCGCTGCTGCTGGGCGACTGTGCGGGCTGTTCTTGTTGTGTCCTCTGAGAGCCTCTCGCTGCTGCTGGGCGACTGTGTGGGCTGTTCTTGTTGTGTCCTCTGAGAGCCTCTCGCTGCTGCTGGGCGACTGTGTGGGCTGTTCTTGTTGTGTCCTCTGAGAGCCTCGCGCTGCTGCTGGGCGACTGTGTGGGCTGTTCTTGTTGTGCCTTCTGGGAGCCTCCGGACGTCTGGTCGTCGACAATCGACGTGCGCGGAGACGAATCCATCGGAAACACTCCATCCTGGCATAAATGCATGTCGTCAATGTGTACAGCATGGTCCCGCATGCTGCGCCAGCACCGTTAGAACGCCAGCTTACCGATTCCTGTACCGTTTCTGCTGTCCTTGAGCCGGCTGGTGCGGTCGGTGTGAGCTCTGGCACCGCCTGTTTCGGGTACTGAGATACAGATCATAAAACTGCAACACAATCTGGTTCTATACAATGCGGCGACCAAGGTGGGGCGCTTCCTGGTCCTGGCCGGTGTCGGCATCAAGCACTGGGCATCAAGGAAGTCCACCACTGGAGACCGGCGACCGTCGGGCCGCCGGTCGCGCTGGGGGGCTGAATGGAACGTGACGCTGTGGTGGGAGCGGCGTGAGACTGACAGACTGTGACTGAGAGAGGCTGAGACTGAGACTGAGAGAGGTTGAAACTGAGACTGAGAGAGGCTGAGACTGAGACTGAGAGAGGCTGAGACTGAGACTGAGAGAGGATGAGACTGAGAGAGGATGAGGCCGAGAGAGGCTGAGACTGAGACTGAGAGAGGCTGAGGCTGAGAGAGGCTGAGACTGAGAGGCTGAGACTGAGACTGAGAGAGGCTGAGACTGAGACTGAGAGAGGTTGAAATTGAGAGAGGCTGAGACTGAGACTGAGAGAGGCTGAGACTGAGACTGAGACTGAGAGAGGCTGAGGCTGAGACTGAGACTGAGAGAGGCTGAGACTGAGAGAGGCTGAGACTGAGAGAGGTTGAAACTGAGACTGAGAGAGGCTGAGACTGAGACTGAGAGAGGCTGAGACTGAGACTGAGAGAGGCTGAGGCTGAGACTGAGAGAGGCTGAGGCTGAGACTGAGAGAGGCTGAGACTGAGACTGAGACTGAGAGAGGCTGAGACTGAGACTGAGAGAGGCTGATACTGAGAGAGGCTGGGACTGAGACTGAGACTGAGAGAGGCTGAGACTGAGACAGAGAGGCTGATGCTGAGACTGAGAGAGGCTGAGACTCAGAGAGGCTGAGGATGAGACTGAGAGAGGCTGGGACTGAGAGAGGCTGAGACTGAGACTGAGAGAGACTGAGGCTGAGACTGAGAGAGGCTGAGACTGAGACTGAGACTGAGAGAGGCTGAGGCTGAGGCTGAGACTGAGAGGGGCTGATACTGAGACTGAGAGAGGCTGAGACTGAGACTGAGAGAGGCTGATACTGAGACTGAGAGAGGCTGATACTGAGACAGACTGAGAGAGGCTGAGGCTGAGGCTGAGACTGAGAGAGGCTGAGACTGAGACTGAGAGAGGCTGAGGCTGAGACCGAGAGAGGCTGAGGCTGAGAGAGGCTGAGGCCGAGAGAGGCTGAGGCTGAGACTGAGAGAGGCTGAGACTGAGACTGAGAGAGGCTGAGGCCGAGAGAGGCTGAGACTGAGACTGAGAGAGGCTGAGACTGAGACTGAGAGAGGCTGAGACTGAGAGAGGTTGAGACTGAGACTGAGAGAGGCTGAGACTGATACTGAGACTGAGAGAGGTTGAGACTGAGAGAGGCTGAGACTGAGAGAGGCTGAGACTGATACTGAGAGAGGATGAGACTGAGAGAGACTGAGACTGAGAGAGGTTGAGACTGAGAGAGGCTGAGACTGAGACTGAGAGAGACTGAGACTGAGAGAGACTGAGACTGAGAGAGGGTGAGACTGAGACTGAGAGAGGCTGAGACTGAGACTGAGACTGAGACTGATACTGAGAGAGGCTGAGACTGAGAGAGGTTGGGACTGAGAGAGGCTGAGACTGAGAGAGGCTGAGACAGAGAGAGGCTGGGACTGAGAGAGGTTGAGACAGAGGCTGAGACAGAGAGAGGCTAAGACTGAGACTGAGAGAGGCTGAGGCTGAGAGAGGCTGAGACTGAGACTGCGAGAGGCTGAGACTGAGACTGAGAGAGGCTGAGACTGAGACTGATACTGAGAGAGGCTGAGACTGAGAGAGGCTGAGACTGAGACTGAGAGAGGCTGAGAGAGGTTGAGACTGAGAGAGGCTGAGACTGAGAGAGGCTGAGACTGAGAGAGGCTGAGACTGAGACTGAGAGAGGCTGAGACTGAGAGAGGCTGAGACTGAGAGAGGCTGAGACTGAGAGAGGCTGAGACTGAGAGAGGCTGAGACTGAGAGAGGCTGAGACTGAGAGAGGCTGAGACTGAGACTGAGAGAGGCTGAGACTGATAGATGCTGAGACTGATAGAGGCTGAGACTGAGAGAGGCTGAGACTGAGACTGAGAGAGGCTGAGACTGAGACTGAGAGAGGCTGAGACTGAGAGAGGCTGAGACTGAGAGAGGCTGAGACTGAGAGAGGTTGAGACTGAGACTGAGACTGAGAGAGGCTGAGACTGAGACTGAGAGAGGCTGAGACTGAGAGAGGTTGATGCAGAGAGGCTGAGACTGAGACTGAGAGAGGCTGAGACTGAGAGAGGCTGAGACTGAGAGAGGCTGAGACTGAGAGAGGTTGAGACTGAGAGAGGCTGGATGACTGCTCTGTGTGGCCTGTGCTTGGCTTGGCGTAACTGAGATCAATCGTGCTGTTAGTTTCCCCGTCCGCTGGCATGAACTCGTTTCCCCGTCCGCTGGTATGAACTCGTTTCCCCGTCCGCTGCTACGAACTCGTTTCCTTGTCCAGTGTCCGCTGCTATGAACCCGTTTCCCACCTCGCCACGATCGGGACGGCATTGTCCCCCGACGCCAGTACCGGTCTTTCCAGAATCCAGGAAGCGCGGCGGTGTGTGCTTTGCAACAGCATTATCGGCCTGGAGATCTCGGCGACATTTGCAGAGCTCAAGAAGAGACGTTCGCTTCGCACTGCAAGACATCAGATGTCTATCGGTGGCCCTATGTGATGATACCTTCAGTCCTTGTGCAATGTTCACTGCACAGGTGACATGCCTTTTCGGCTTTTTTGATAGCTTTTCTGACACAAGAACACGGGAAATGCTTCGAACCCATTACAGCAAGCCCATCTGAGTCGCAGGGCCACCCACACGTGCACACATTTGATTGGGCATAAAGGTTTATCTTGTATGCCACGTAGTTCTGGTTTCCGTGAGGCTTGCCGTTTGGAGGGTGGCGTTTGACTCGCACATGTGCAAAATAGACATAATTATGTCGCACAGTTTCGAAAGGTTTTGAATTCATACTAAGAAACATGCCACTAAAGTTGTGATCTTCCATGAATCTTCGGGCATGCCGTTCTCGGAAGATTTACACGGATGCGTTCCATGCGCTGTTTTCGTAGCATGAGCCATGTAACCGCAATAATTGCGGCTTCCTTAAGCCCAATTTAACACTTTCGTTGCATGAATGTAATACTTTCAATAATTATTTAAAACCCCTCGATTTGTGTTTACCGGCTCGGTGTTCTCGGCCGATGCGTGTGCGTTGCCGTGCTTGGCAGCTCTCGCCGCGGGAGTGACGCGCGGTTCGCAGCGGACGGACACTCGACGCGGTGACGCGGACGGGCGCCCACTGGCGGTCGTATTACCGCCTCGGAGCCGCCTCGAATCGATGGTGATTAAATGCCTTGTGATGGGCGAGGTAGCCATGGCTACGATGTGTTGCTCGCTGCACATCGCAGCCGCTCCGTCGGCAGCCGCGCCGCCGCCGCCGCGCCGCCGCCGCCGCCGCCGTCGAGCTGTCGATACGTGAGCGGCGCCCTCCGACCGACCGATGCAGGTCGCTCGCTCCTGTGTCACAATGCCGGCGGATATCTCATATTTGACTGAGGGAGCTGTGTAATTCACGCTACGACAAACCGCGCACATGCTCTATTTGTCTGCCGGGAAACTTCAGGGAAACTTCATATTCAGTGTTTCTGGGTGTATAAATACATTTTGCTTTGCTTTCGCAACATGAAGTAAAAAAGTTGGCACACTTGTCTGACCCGTTTCCGTTGACTGTATCACTTGTGGTACTGAGTGGCGCCGCGGACGGACGCTCGGCGGTCGCCTTGCTCTGCGTCGCTGCGAAACGACGCCCGGCGGTCGCCGGGCCGTGCGGCGGTGTTGGACGGCACTGTCGCACGGCTCGGCGGTGTGCAGCGTCGGTGAGACTGACCGGCCGAGAGACTGACCGTCGAGTGGTACGAGACCGGCCCGGCGGAAGGAACCTCTGCCCATTGGGTCCGCTCGGTCATCGGCAGCGGTGGCCTGAGCTGCCATCGGTGGTGGCCTGAGCTGCCATCGGTGGTGGCTTGAGCTGCCATCGGTGGTGGCCTGAGCTGCCATCTGTGGTGCCTGAGCTGCCATCGGTGGTGGCCTGAGCTGCCATCGGTGGTGGCCTCAGCTGCCATCGGTGGTGGCCTAAGCTGCCATCGGTGGTGTAGCTGGCTCAGCCGGTGGACGTTGCTGCTCTGAAATGGCTAAATTTACATATTGAACCAGTTGTAGGGATGTAATTAATTAATGTTTTATAAGTAGGGTGTGTTATGAAATGGTTGATATCGGAGCTCTTGCTATGACGTAGTTGTGTAGTACTTACATAAGTTGTGAATATTGCAGAGGAAGCTGCATTAATTTAGCATGCTCTGCGGTTGTCGGTCCGTCTGTGAAGTCGGGTTACTGGATGCCTTAGTTTGATGGCTGGTGTTGTGACTGGACTGCGCCGGTGACTGCGGAGTCTTGCCAGGCCGGACACGGCGACAACCAGCGGCACTGCCGCCGGTCGTGCTGCCTCCAACTCCTCAGCTGCGGCACTGCCGCCGGCCGTGCTGCCTCCAACCCCTCAGCTGGGGCACTGCCGCCGGCCGTGCTGTCTCCATCCCTTCAGCTGGGGCACTGCCGCCGGCCGTGCTGCCTCTAACCCCTCAGATGGGGCACTGCCGCCGGCCGGCCTGCCTCCAACTCCTCAGCTGGGGCACTGCCGCCGGCCGTGCTGCCTCCAACTCCTCAGCTGGGGCACTGCCGCCGGCCGGCCTGCCTCCAGCTCCTCAGCTGGGGCACTGCCGCCGGCCGTGGTGCCTCCAACTCCTCAGCTGGGGCACTGCCGCCGGCCGTGCTGCCTCTAACCCCTCATATGGGGCACTGCCGCCGGCCGTGCTGCCTCCGACCCCTCAGCTGGGTCACTGCCGCCGGCCGGCCTGCCTCTATCTCTTCAGCTGGAGAACTGCCGCCGGCCGGCCTGCCTCCATCCCTTCAGCTGGAGAACTGCCGCCGGCCGGCCTGTCTCCATCCCTTCAGCTGGGGCACTGCCGCCGGCCGTGCTGCCTCCAACCCTTCAGCTGGGGAACTGCCGCCGGCCGGCCTGCCTCCATCCCTTCAGCTGGCACACAGCTGCCGGTGCGTCCATTAAAGGGACATTGCCACCTTTCTGAAAGTTGTCAAATATACGCCGGTTGTACCCGAAAATAGGAAGTAAGTGCTGCTGAAAACGATGGTGATATGTTTTTCTCGAAAACGACACTTAACTTGATAAAAATTAAGTTGTTTAAATTTGGGATGATGACGTCATATTGAGCTCTAGAGAGCTATATAGAAATGCTTTACGCTGCCAAAATATGGCACATTTTTTTCTAGACAATTCTGGCGCTTTGAATACAAAACCAACCATTGAACGTATGCTTCTTCGTACACCACCGTCAAACTAGGAGCAGATTTATTCCAAATGTAGTTTGATATTTGAGGCATCTCGATTTCGCTGAAAATTGACACACTGACCATATCCGATACGCTGATCACGAATCCAATGTTTTTGATCTGGGATTGTTTCGTACCTTACGAAATACGGACGGTCATACATACATACGAACAGGGACGTGGGAACTATGTTCAAGTTGTGAGGGGGGGGGGGGGGGGGGGCCGGGCCGGAGGCATTCTGAAGTCGATTCTTTCCATGCAACGCCCATAGGCGTAATGGTAAAATAAAAAATGTGGGGGGGGGGGCTGCCCCTCCCCCCCCCTGTTCCTACGCCTATGCATACGTAGGTCCGCCGGGTATCTCGATTTCGCTGAAAATTGTTCCACAAACCATATCCGATGCGCTGATCACGAATCCAATGTTTTTGGTCTTGGATTTTCGTATCTTACGAAATACGGACGGTCATACATACGAAGGTCCGCCGTGTATCTCGATTTCGCTGAAAATTTGTGTACAGAGTACAGACCATACAGCATACTTAGGACACTGATCACGAAATCTTCCGTTTGATATTCCGATTTGTATTCTTGATTATTTTATTTCGCAGACAGTGTAATGCTTTCTACATTTATTTTCGTATCGCAGTGCAGAGAACAGTTAACAGTATCATACACGACATTGTGCCCACCCTTGACTAGCCAGATGCAACAACCTGATCAACTATTATCAAACCGAAATGTGCTTCCTTCACGAATAATGCGACAAAATGCATCCTTTGGTTACCAAAACCACACGACAGTGTCCCTATTCAGCCTTTACCGAGCAAAATAAAAAAGGTACCGTACAACACAGCCATCCAGATTATTTAAATGAGAACGATCTGCTTCAGGCAAAAACGCAGGTGAAGGGAAGGGAAATAGGCCGGCCGGAAGCGGGCGGCCACCTTGCTGCGCTCGGTCAGCTGGCCAGCCCTGCCTGCCTCCTTCGAGGGACGCTTGGCCGCTGAGCTCGGCTCCGACTCGGACTGGGGCAGACGCTTCTTTACCGCCTGTGGGTAGAGAGGGGCGGTCAACTCAAGGGGGTGGGGGAGCTCAGGTCATGGCACGACCACACCAACATACAGTACAACAACCAGCGTACAACAACCAGGGTCAGACACAGCAGCAGGTCACATGGGATCAGACACAGCGGCAGGTCACACGGGTCAGACACAGCAACAGGTCAAACGGGTCAGACACAGCAGCAGGTCACACAGGTCAGACACAGCGGCAGGTCACACAGGTCAGACACAGTGGCAGGTCACATGGGGTCAGACACAGCAGCAGGTCACACAGGGTCAGACACAGTGGCAGGTCACACGGGGTCAGACACAGTGGCAGGTCACACAGGGTCAGACACAGTGACAGGTCACATGGGGTCAGACACAGTGACAGGTCACACAGGGTCAGACACAGTGGCAGGTCACATGGGGTCAGACACAGTGGCAGGTCACACAGGGTCAGACACAGTGGCAGGTCACATGGGGTAAGACACAGGGTAAAACACTTTCTGTCAGTGCACCATCTTATGTACAGTATGACGTCACAGCATCATATGGTAACATCAGAAAAACAGAGGCATTGTGCACCAGGGCAGCATTTCCATATTTCTTCTGACGAAGCCGTTATTATTATAAATAGGTTAGATTAGGTTAGGTTGCATTAATACATCGGACAACTTATTTACGCTTTAGGGTTAGGTTTTGTCTACAAGATGGTCTGGGGGTCTGGGGTACAACAGCTCCCAGTAGGGCTGCAGCGCAGTGAGCGGATTGTTCTAAACGTTGGTCCCTGTAACCGTAATTGCTGTAAAG
>JAXIVJ010013941.1:0-17500 GCA_036785665.1 Chirona hameri | reverse complement strand
TGAATTTTCATGCCACAAAATTAATACGCCACCACCAAATTATCAACGCTAAAGGCCGGAGATAAGAAAACCACAAAAACACAACCTCAACGAACAGTGTGTAGTAATACAAAGTCCCGTCAGTTTTGAATTGCATAATAATGTTGTGATCCAGTGTAGAACTTGCAGATAATTCAAAACTCTAAAATTGATCTTAAGATAAAAGTGGTGGACAGTAGTGCCGATCAAGTACTCGTTATCTGATACTAGTCTCGAAAAAAAGCCCAAGTTTTAACGCTGATAATTTCTGAAATAGTGAACTAAATGAGCATTGAGGTCCCTGTTTATGTCTTAAACGTGTTTAAAGCTCATACAACTGCAAAAGAGTGCATTTACTTTCAGGACGGAAACCCGTATAATCCCTTTAAGCCCAACATAATCATCATCCGACATCGGCATATTATTTCCCAAAATGTCTTACAATGCGTTTTCCATTGGATCATAAGTGCAGCCACTCAGCAGCTGGGCTTGGGTGTTTCGTACTTGGTAGCACTGTGCTGCTGCCGGGTTGATTGTCGTGTTCCATTCCTCGTGTGCTGTCACACAGGTGTCAGTAGTGGCGTTGACATGTGTAGAATTGGCTCCCCATACTGTCTGACCGTGTTCGTGAGCCCGCGCCGCACCCGTCGCCCCTAGGAGCAGTGTGACGTGGTTCTGCCTCCTGCTGTTCCTGGTACCGTTAGTGCTTTGGGCGCTACGCAACGTTAATTGTGTGCTTCGTGTACTGTGGGTGTGGGTGTGGGTGTGGGTGTGGGTGTGGGTGTGGGTGTGGGTGTGGGTGTGGGTGTGGGTGTGGGTGTGGGTGTGGGTGTGGGTGTGGGTGTGGGTGTGGGTGTGGGTGTGGGTGTGGGTGTGGGTGTGTGTGTGTGTGTGTGTGTGTGTGTGTGTGTGTGTTTGTTCGTGCTATGTATCTTGTTTGCCGTGTGTTGTGCTGACGCGCGGCGCCGTTTCGTCTGCCACAGAGGCCACAGAGCATGGTCCAGAGGCTGCCGCAGCCATCCCGCTGACAGCTGAGCGAGGGGGAGAGAGAGAGAGAGCTGCGTTCTGCCACACCGCGCCGCTCCGTTCCCGTCTGGTGAGTCCGACGCACCGTCCCACTCCCGCCCCCGCCCCCGCCCCCGCCCCCGCCCCCGCCCAGCCCAGCCCAGCCCAGCCCAGCCCAGCCCAGCCCAGCCCAGCCCAGCCCAGCCCCAGCCCCAGCCCCAGCCCCAGCCCCAGCCCCAGCCCCAGCAGCCCCAGCCCCCGTCCCGCCCCCGCCCGTCCCCCGTCCCCCGTCCCCCGTCCCCCGTCCCCCGTCCCCCGTCCCCCGTCCCCCGTCCCCCGTCCCCCGTCCCCGTCCCCGTCCCCGTCCCCGTCCCCGTCCCAGCCCCCGCCCCCAGTCCCAGCCCCAGTCACAGCCCGCCCCCAGTCCCAGCCCCAGTCACAGCCACAGCCCCGCCCCAGCCCCAGCCCCAGCAACCCCAGTTCCAGCCCCCGTCCCGCTCCCGCCCCCGCTCCCGCCCCCGCTCCCGCCCCCGCCCCCGCCCCCGTCCCCGTCCCCGTCCCCGTTCCCGTCCCAGCCCCCGCCCCCGCCCCCGCCCCCAGTCCCAGCCCCAGCCCCAGCCCCGCCCCGCCCCTGCCCCAGCCCCAGCCCCAGCCCCAGCCCCAGCCCCAGCCCCAGCCCCCGCCCCCGCCCCCGCCCCCGCCCGCGCCTCCGCTCGCCAGAGCTGCAAACTGAACTGGATTTCTAAACACCGCGCGCAGTACAGCCATTGCCGTACACCGAGTGTAGTGATGCACCACGGGAACGTTGGCGTGGCCCGGGCTGGACACTCAGTCATGCCACACGCTGGCCATGCTGCCTACTAATGACACAGTTTTGCAATGTTAGCATCACTTGTTCCGCTGGTGGCATAGCCACAGGTAGCCGGTTCAGCTGTGGCTCCGGTGAACTAGACCTGCATTCCGGCTCGGCGCCGGGCCTGCGGGCTGATGTCCGGCAGCTCTACTCTGTCCACGGTAGTCTGGCAGCGACTGGACGTCCTGCTCGGCGTGGAAACTGACAGCTCTACTTTGTTTATGCTGAACCGGCAGCGGCTGGGCGTTCCCGTCCGGTGTGGAAACTGGCAGCTCTACTCTATCCACGCCAGACTGGTAGTGTCTGGGCGTCCCCGTCCGGTGAAGGGTGCCCTCTGCCGGACATACCTACCGCCTCCGTCCCCGCCCCCGGTCCCGTCTCCGCGCCTCCCCGTCTCCCTGCTCCCCACACCCAGGGCCGCATAGAAGCCCACACTGAGCCAGGGACTCCCAACACAGAGGCCGGGACGGAGTCTGAGCGTGTGATCGGAATTCGGCGAGATCGGGCGTCCCCCTGCGGTCTCTGCGCCGGCCACTGCCACGTCCCACCGGCCGCCGCGGTGTGCTGTGTGCTCTCTGTCGCAATGTACCGCCGGCTGTGGTGAGCGGCCGAGCACCGAGACCAGCACTGCGATCTCGGGTGTTTTACCACTGTTAATTTTCCACTCCTGTTTTTCAAATGTGTCCTATCTCTTAGTGGGGGTTGAAGGGATAAAGTCAGCAGCAATGTTTGTTTACCCCTGCAAGCAGCGTGTATTGCTATGTAAACTTGCGATCAGTAGATGCCTCCATGTAAACCATGGTAGATAAAAATAACTGACCGATCCAAAGCGATCAAACCAAGCGAATCCAAAGCCGTATAAGCAAGCTAGAATTGCCTGTCGATTCTTCGGCTTTAGATGTTTTATACCATGCATTTAAACTTGCAATAAGTAGGCTTGAAGCATGCAGACTTGCAATAAGCAGACACCATAAAACAGCATATCGTGGCAAGCAAAGGTTCAGGTTAGGTCAGTTTTGATTAGGTTAGGTTCGGTTAGATTTATTTTCCCAGTCATATCTTTATTTGCCAGATATTTGTTGTTTTTCTTGAGGTGCCCGCTTATTGCAAGTTTACATTCGAAATTACGCCTGTAAGCAAGTGTAAGAGGTGGAAATTGTCCATTAAAACATTAACATAGAAGTGGAAAACTGACATACTTATAGTTTATAAATAAAGAGTGGAAAACACCCAAACACCCCACACAGACAGCCAAAAACTGCCAATCCTAGTTGCCTGGTAAGCGGTGTACTGCTGCAATCCTAGTTGCCTGGTAAGCGGTGTACTGCTGCAATCCTAGTTGCCTGGTAAGCGGTGTACTGCTGCAATCCTAGTTGCCTGGTAAGCGGTGTACTGCTGCGATCCTAGTTGCCTGGTAAGCGGTGTACTGCTGCAATCCTAGTTGCCTGGTAAGTGGTGTACTGCTGCAATCCTAGTTACCTGGTAAGCTGTGTACTGCTGCGATCCTAGTTGCCTGGTAAGCTGTGTACTGCTGCAATCCTAGTTGCCTGGTAAGCGGTGTACTGCTGCAATCCTAGTTGCCTGGTAAGCGGTGTACTGCTGCTGGGTGTGATTGTCGGTCGCCGCGATACACTGAAGGCAGCAGGGTTGGGAGTGGGTGGCAAAAAGTTTTTTGGCACTGGTTGTTACCGGTTAAAACCGGCTGTCAAAAACCCCTGGTGGCAACAAAATGGCAAAAAGTGGCAACAACTCCAATGACCCAAAACTGATGTGTTTTGTACCACATCAATTTAAAGGGAAATAATGACCTTTTGATTTTGTTAGCAACAATTTCTTAGGCTACCGCTATGGTTTTAAAATTATTTTATTTAAATTTAAGAATTAAATAAAATTATTCCCAAATTCGAAGTTGTAAGTTTGGGAAAAATACAAAACAAGTACCTTGTGTACTTCATGAAGGTCATTGACAAATTCGCCCTTCCCTACTATTGTTCACATCGATTGCGGCATTTTTGGAAGCTCTGTGACATTTCCGATCAAACTGAGCGCTGCTCGGACACACGCTAGTAGCGCTTTCGTTCTCCATGGCAACCAGGCGTCAGCCAATCAAAAGCCAGAAAGGGAATACGTTCTGGCTTTTCATTGGCTCACGCCTGGTTGCCATGGAGAACGAAAGCGCTACTAGCAACAACTCGCCACAATGGTTAAGTGCGCCGAGAAGCATGACAATGCTTTGCAAACAAATCGCCGACGCTAAATAGGTCGCCGTCGATGTGCATCGATGAGCTTCCGATTTAATTGCCAGTTTTGTGCTATTGTTTGTTAGTTTTTTTGTGAAAAATTATTATTTTTCATGATAATATAAAGCATAGTGTTATATACAGCCACAGACAAATTATACAATACTCCTAATGTTGAAAACAAATGAATTTATTTTCAAAAATTGAGGGTCGCAACCACTAACTATGCCGCCGTTGATGTGCATCGATGAGCTTCCGATTTTATTGCCACTTTTTCCAATCGCTGTTAGTTTTAGAAGATCGCCGGGCATATAATCACAACAAGCAGAACGCGCAATATATTTTCCACTCCATTGCGTAAAAAAACAATACGGGAAAAGCCCGCAGTTTGATGAGGACCAAAAGTACTTGCAAGTACCGGTCGTTAAAAGTGTGGAACGCTTATCAACTTTAACTTGAAATATCTTTCGGTAGGAAAGTTTTCATGCAAAATGTGATGAATTTACAATATATTTTGGTCTCGTCTGGCGATTTCAAGTGCTAACTCCATTTTTGTGGAAAAAGGTAATTATTTCCCTTTAAGTATTCTAGGGCATAGCTCAACCTATTTAAGTAGGGTTTGTTGTGCTGTTTCCAAGCTACATTGAAAATAACTATATTTTTCACAATATATGTGCTTAAATGGATGGCAGTCGACCCAATAATTACCATGCTGATGCAAGTTGCCTACCCTCAACCCAGGTACCCAACCCAGCTGTCCTGCTATCTTCCCATCATAACCGTTGACATGCCTGTTCTCAACACAAAACTATATACTTGTCTCCCTTGATGCAAACAGATTGATCTTATCTATTGTGTGGCTAAAAAAACATACGCCATTGGACTTACCAGCCCCCCCCCCACACACACACACCAATTCGTGACAAATCGCTTGCTCGATCAGCATGGCCGCTTGAAGTAAGGCGTCAGCGCTGCCACATCCCGACGTGGTGCTCAACGTACAGATGCAACTTTCTTTGAATGGGGTTGGGGGCAATTTTGTAGGGTATCAATTTTTGGGGTTCATAAAAACAAGGATAATTTTGCATAATGTAATTTTTATTATTATTATAAAAAAGGCGAAATAACTAAAAAAATATTAAAAACTAAAACAATTCAAGGGAAATAATGACCTTTTTCCACAAAAATGGAGTTAGCACTTGAAATCGCCAGACGAGACCAAAATATATTGTAAATTCATCACATTTTGCATGAAAACTTTCCTACCGAAAGATATTTTAAGTTAAAGTTGATAAGCGTTCCACACTTTTAACGACCGGTACTTGCAAGTACTTTTGGTCCTCATCAAACTGCGGGCTTTCCCGTATTGTTTTTTTTACGCAATGGAGTGGAAAATATATTGTGCGTTCTGCTTGTTGTGATTATATGCCCGGCGATCTTCTAAAACTAACAGCGATTGGAAAAAGTGGCAATAAAATCGGAAGCTCATCGATGCACATCAACGGCGGCATAGTTAGTGGTTGCGACCCTCAATTTTTGAAAATCGATTCATTTGTTTTCAACATTAGGAGTATTGTATAATTTGTCTGTGGCTGTATATAACACTATGCTTTATATTATCATGACAAATAATAATTTTCCCCAAAAAACTAACAAACAATAACACAAAACTGGCAATTAAATCGGACGCTCATCGATGCACATCGACGGCGACCTATTTAGCGTCGGCGATTTGTTTACAAAGTCATTGTCATGCTTCTCGGCGCACTTAACCATTGTGGCGAGTTGTTCCTGATTAGTATATTCAAGTCCCGTAGCAGGCTTTGTTAATGACGTCACTGGTGCCGTTCTTGTGTAGCATTGCAATATATATCTGATTTTGAGTTGAAAGCTAATTAAAGACGTATTCAAATTATTGTTTTAAGTTTGAATTTTCTTGTTAATAATTATTAAAGGTATTTTATCACTGTATTGCATAGTAGTTGACACTTCAGAAACTTGTGACGTAATAATATTGTATCCAATATGCATTTCCCTCACCTTTTGATATTGTGGCGCAGTGCCGAGTGCTTTGCGAATACTAGCTTGCCTGGGGTTCAATTCATTCCGCCCTTATTTTATTCGAGTTGGTATAGTTTGCGCATGTTGTTATTCATGACTTATACTGATAGTCATGCATCACGGATGCTTCACGGATTGCTTCACGGATCAGAGCGCTGCTCGAACGCACGCTAGTAGCGCTAGTAGCGCTTTCGTTCTCCATGGCAATCAGGCGTGAGCCAATGAAAAGCCAGAACGTATTCCCTTTCTGGCTTTTGATTGGCTGACGCCTGGTTGCCATGGAGAACGAAAGCGCTACTAGCGTGTGTCCGAGCAGCGCTTAGTTTGATCGGAAACGTCACAGAGCCTCCAAAAATGCCGCACTCGATGTAAACAATGGTAGGGAAGGACGAATTTGTCAATGACCTTCATGAAGTACACAAGGTACTTGTTTTGTATTTTTTCCATACTTACAACTTTGAATTTGGGAATAATTTTATTTAATTTTTAAATTTAAATAAACTAATTTTAAAACCATAACGGTAGTCTAAGAAATTGTTGCTAACAAAATCAAAAGGTCATTATTTCCCTTTAAGCAGTCATGTCCTTGTAGTTGTGACGTCACGACCATAGTGAAAATCGAAAGTGCCGTTACAAATCGAAAGTGCCGTTACAAATCACTATGGCCGTGACGTCGCAAACAATTTTGTTTTTAAATACGAGAAGTTAAGAGGTAGTTTTAGGGCAGAAGGCGGTCTAAGATGTGTGTGATAAGTATATCGAAAATTCGATTAAAGTACGCTGAATTTGTAGGCGTAAGCACCAACTACCTGTCTCCAACCCCATTGCAAGTATCGCTCTCCAAAAAGAAATTCAAAGCCTATTATTGACTGTATAGTTTCATTGTCTTTCCATACTGTTCTTCGTGACCTTCCATAGTTCTAAATATATATTTGTCCCAGCCAACTCAGTTTAGGTCAAGCAGCACTCCTTGTCATAAACAGGCCAGTGAAATGAAGTTGAGCTGCCGGACTAAGTTAATGCAATCATTTTCAAGTCCACAATTGCATTGCAATTGGTATGACACTTAAATGGTTCAACAACATAGGAATATTCACTTCTTTCACAAACTATTTTATCAACGAAGCAATAAGACAGTTTGGTTTTTGCCACTTTTTGCCACGTATTGCCGGTAAAAACCGGTTTAAACCGGCAAGTGGCAAAAACACCTTTTTGCCGGCAAAAAGTTCAACTCTGACCGGCTGTGGTGTGATCGCCGTGACTTCAGCCGACCTGCACATATCGGGCCAGCTCAGCCTACCGGCGCCGGGTCGGTCCGGTCGGCCGGCCGGCCGGCACCGCCCTGTTTCCCACGGTGCGCCGCGCCGCCGCCGCCGGCTGACCTGTCGGCTGACCGCCGGGGGCCGATTTCGCCCGGTGCTATCACCCGCTCCCGATTGTATCGCAACCTGTTCGGTGCTGCAGCAGCGGCGCACCTCGAATGATGAAACATGGCCCGGACCCCCGGCCCTCCGCTCGGCCCACGCCCGACCCTCCGCCCCGACGGTAGAAAGTGGCTCCGGTTAACCCTCGCCCGGGTACGGCAAAATCACTACGTGTTCGGGTAGGGGGGGGGGGGGGGGGGAGGTACGACCCCCCCTTAAGCGTTTCGTCCCTAATTGAGCTAGAGCTTCGATACAAAGACGAGCGTGTTGCTTGTGACGAGAAGAAGCCGTTGCTATCCGATTTTAAGGTATTGGGTCATTAGGTGACCTCTGAAGTCATGTCAATGACCAACAAGTCATCAAAATTGTAAATGCGTATAAATTGAATTTTATCGAGCTAGAATCGTGAATGAACATATCATAATGCTTAATAGGTGCCAAATTCGTAATCAGCGTCACAGAATGTCCTAAAAACTGCCAAATTCCAAAAAGGTCATGCCAGGTCATCTGAGGACAGTGACCTCGGTTGACTTGTGGAAGCGCATGACCCAGTGGAACATATAATTATGTGAAATGGATCCCAAATTTGAAATCAGCGTCACAAAATGTCCTAGAAACCACCAGAAGCCCCAACAAGTCAGCTGAGGTCATCGGAGGTCAATGACCTCAGTTCACCTCTGAAAAGGTCAATCGAGGTCACAATCTCAGTGGAAACTACAACTGTCACCTGGAAACACCTGTGCATATGCTCCTGAACAACAAACACTCGGAAACTGCACAAGTTACAAGCATCGATACTGCGAGACGCCAGTTGCGTCTGACGACCTTGAGAAACAGGTCATAGGTCACGGGTCATGTGGGTTAGAAATGCAAAATTGTCGGAGTATGTGTATTTTTTTTATCTCAAATGTAGGGTACTGAAATTTCATTGCAATCGGTTGGAAATTACGCGAGTTATTCCAGCAAAACCGACGGGGGGGGGGGGGCATCCACCCCCTACCCGGGCGATGGTTAATGCGTCACGCTGAGCTGTGCCCCCAGGTCCAGGTGGGGGCATCCACCCCCTACCCGGGCGATGGTTAATGCGTCATGCTGAGCTGTGCCCCCTAACCTAATGCCCTAATGCGCCCATGACGCATTAACCATCGCCCCCTACCCGGGCGATGGTTAATGCGTCATGCTGAGCTGTGCCCCCTAACCTAATGCCCTAATGCGCCCATGACGCATTAACCATCGCCCCCTACCCGGGCGATGGTTAATGCGTCATGCTGAGCTGTGCCCCCTAACCTAATGCCCTAATGCGCCCATGACGCATTAACCATCGCCCCCTACCCGGGCGATGGTTAATGCGTCATGCTGAGCTGTGCCCCCTAACCTAATGCCCTAATGCGCCCA
The DNA here is from genome assembly GCA_036785665.1 of Chirona hameri. Classification (NCBI taxonomy): domain Eukaryota; kingdom Metazoa; phylum Arthropoda; class Thecostraca; order Balanomorpha; family Balanidae; genus Chirona; species Chirona hameri. Next base: position 8,504 of record JAXIVJ010013941.1, on the reverse strand, counting down.
TGACGCATTAACCATCGCCCCGTACCCGGGCGATGGTTAATGCGTCATGCTGAGCTGTGCCCCCTAACCTAATGCCCTAATGCGCCCATGACGCATTAACCATCGCCCCCTACCCGGGCGATGGTTAATGCGTCATGCTGAGCTGTGCCCCCTAACCTAATGCCCTAATGCGCCCATGACGCATTAACCATCGCCCCGTACCCGGGCGATGGTTAATGCGTCATGCTGAGCTGTGCCCCCTAACCTAATGCCCTAATGCGCCCATGACGCATTAACCATCGCCCCCTACCCGGGCGATGGTTAATGCGTCATGCTGAGCTGTGCCCCCTAACCTAATGCCCTAATGCGCCCATGACGCATTAACCATCGCCCCCTACCCGGGCGATGGTTAATGCGTCATGCTGAGCTGTGCCCCCTAACCTAATGCCCTAATGCGCCCATGACGCATTAACCATCGCCCCGTACCCGGGCGATGGTTAATGCGTCACGCTGAGCTGTGCCCCCAGGTCCAGGTCGATTAGTGGATTCAAATGCACTCGAGGACCACCTAATGGCCGGTCAATGCTGTCCTAGTTACAGATCCGCCCGTGCTCAATTTGTGCAGCAGTTATGCTCGTAAAAATGGATGGAATTGTAGTGGGCTACCGGGTCCCGATACATCGTTTCGAACGCCTCAATGTGTTGGTGCACGATATTTGCAGAGGAGGTTTCGTGGCCTTGACCTATGCTGTATTTCAACAGTACAGAGGCCGGTTTGGTTCTGTTCGTATGCTCTGTGATGACTCCCGAGAACAGTCGAGTCTGGTGCAGCTGTAGGCTGTAGCGTCCTACGGCAAAGGCACCATCATTCGAGTGATTCCGGTTGAGGTCGAGCCGGTGGCGTGATTGTTTCCGTAGTCCGAGACTTCCCCTGTGACAAGATTAGCACTGAGGCGTTTGGTATTATAGCGCTGGCTGTGACGTCCTAGCATTGACTGTGCGGATGGCCGCGGGTGTATCCTTGGCAGCTCGTTCAGTTTGTGATGATTCATACTGAGATTGTGACGATCAACCTCTGCTTCATCAGCTAGTGGAAGATAAGGATGGTCAATTAGTTGAGATTGTGACGATCAACCTCTGCTTCATCAGCTAGTGGAAGATAAGGATGGTCAATTATTTGAGATTGTGACGATCAACCTCTGCTTCATCAGCTAGTGGAAGATAAGGATGGTCAATTATTTGAGATTGTGACGATCAACCTCTGCTTCATCAGCTAGTGGAAGATAAGGATGGTCAATTATTTGAGATTGTGACGATCAACCTCTGCTTCATCAGCTAGTGGAAGATAAGGATGGCCAATTATTTGAGATTGTGACGATCAACCTCTGCTTCATCAGCTAGTGGAAGATAAGGATGGCCAATTATTTGAGATTGTGACGATCAACCTCTGCTTCATCAGCTAGTGGAAGATAAGGATGGTCAATTATTTGAGATTGTGACGATCAACCTCTGCTTCATCAGCTAGTGGAAGATAAGGATGGTCAATTATTTGAGATTGTGACGATCAACCTCTGCTTCATCAGCTAGTGGAAGATAAGGATGGTCAATTAGTTGAGATTGTGACGATCAACCTCTGCTTCATCAGCTAGTGGAAGATAAGGATGGTCAATTATTTGAGATTGTGACGATCAACCTCTGCTTCATCAGCTAGTGGAAGATAAGGATGGTCAATTATTTGAGATTGTGACGATCAACCTCTGCTTCATCAGCTAGTGGAAGATAAGGATGGTCAATTATTTGAGATTGTGACGATCAACCTCTGCTTCATCAGCTAGTGGAAGATAAGGATGGTCAATTATTTGAGATTGTGACGATCAACCTCTGCTTCATCAGCTAGTGGAAGATAAGGATGGTCAATTATTTGAGATTGTGACGATCAACCTCTGCTTCATCAGCTAGTGGAAGATAAGGATGGTCAATTATTTGAGATTGTGACGATCAACCTCTGCTTCATCAGCTAGTGGAAGATAAGGATGGTCAATTATTTGAGATTGTGACGATCAACCTCTGCTTCATCAGCTAGTGGAAGATAAGGATGGTCAATTATTTGAGATTGTGACGATCAACCTCTGCTTCATCAGCTAGTGGAAGATAAGGATGGTCAATTATTTGAGATTGTGACGATCAACCTCTGCTTCATCAGCTAGTGGAAGATAAGGATGGCCAATTAGTTGAGATTGTGACGATCAACCTCTGCTTCATCAGCTAGTGGAAGATAAGGATGGTCAATTATTTGAGATTGTGACGATCAACCTCTGCTTCATCAGCTAGTGGAAGATAAGGATGGTCAATTATTTGAGATTGTGACGATCAACCTCTGCTTCATCAGCTAGTGGAAGATAAGGATGGCCAATTAGTTGAGATTGTGACGATCAACCTCTGCTTCATCAGCTAGTGGAAGATAAGGATGGTCAATTATTTGAGATTGTGACGATCAACCTCTGCTTCATCAGCTAGTGGAAGATAAGGATGGCCAATTAGTTGAGATTGTGACGATCAACCTCTGCTTCATCAGCTAGTGGAAGATAAGGATGGTCAATTATTTGAGATTGTGACGATCAACCTCTGCTTCATCAGCTAGTGGAAGATAAGGATGGTCAATTATTTGAGATTGTGACGATCAACCTCTGCTTCATCAGCTAGTGGAAGATAAGGATGGTCAATTATTTGAGATTGTGACGATCAACCTCTGCTTCATCAGCTAGTGGAAGATAAGGATGGTCAATTATTTGAGATTGTGACGATCAACCTCTGCTTCATCAGCTAGTGGAAGATAAGGATGGTCAATTATTTGTGCATCTGATTAAGTTATCGTGTTTGTTTTAAAATGTGGCATGCAAAGACATATTGTAGGATTTATCTTTTGAACAGCCCCAGGGCGTCGTCACAACACTGAGTGTGGGACAGTCGGGTGTCTGGGGGGTCAACCAGGTGTTTGCCCCCACTCCCATGGGGCTAATTATAAAATCCTGCTAATCGGGGGGGGGGGGGGAGGAGGAGGAGGGCGGAACGATCCTGGGGGCTCGGCCCAGGCCCTCCGTTGGCGATGCACCTGGAACAGCCTGCAACCAGTTTAAAATATGTAATGTATATTGTTGCTTTTTCGATGCAGCTACAAACAGACACTTATTTCATTCAGGTTACCATATCTGGTATAAAGCAGAAAAGTTAAGCTTCCCATGGCTGTCCTTCAAGAACAACTCCTAACGCCATTTTTAAATGTCTGCACAGACGGAGCGGTCTTTATGGAAAAGTTTGCGCAACAAACCCAAACTATGTACCAAGTACGAACACACCCGACTCAACTTTGATGCCAGATTTGTCGGCTTTGGCCGCCATGAAAAAGCTTCCTCTCCTAGCCCTCTCTTACTATGGTACTATCACATTATCACAAGCCATTGTATTGGAGTGCAATAGTCTATTACATAGAACTGATTTTTTATGGCACTCCAAAACCCTCAGCTTACACAAAGCTTGATTTGAAAGCCCACACACACCACAGACCCACGGAAGCCCGTGCCCATAGATGTAGGGTAACAAAGATGTAGGGTAATATATATATAGGGTGACAAGGATCATACAGTGTTAATTATTAGCTGCTGAGGCTGGCAGATTACCTTAACCCGCCATGGACGGGGGGGGGGGGGGCGTTTAACGCCCCCCTGATTAATTTTCGCAATAGCTAAAAACCTAATAGCGCTATCAACCTGAAACTTCGGGTACCTTCTTATATATCATTTTTATGTCTTGTGTGCAAAAATGAAGAAATTTCGTCGATTTTTTCCTTCTAGAGTTATAGCGAATTTAGTGACGTCACTACACACGAGTTTTACACCAAAATCAGCTAAACTTTGCCATGCCGTACAAAGGCCACATTTGAAGCAAAATGCAATCGAAAAACGCCAAAACATAGCAAATTGCAACGGCTACAAACCTGCTATCTCGGATTTGTGAAAAGTTTAGTTTCTGACCCCAAAAACTTTTTTTAAAAAAAATTTGGTGGGGAAATTATCACAAAATCAAAGCATTTCTAAAATATAATTAAAAAAAAAAACGGAAGATATGCCAGAGAACCATACATAGGAAACTACCATACCAAATTTCAAACTGATATCTCCATTTTTGACGGACTTATGACATCTAAAGTATGGGTAACTCGTGACGTAATATTTTTAAATTGCGTTTTTTTTTGCTTTTATTGACTAGATACAGATACATAAATGCCACCACTGTATTTCTGAGACAAAACTGGTCTAGCAACATGCCTTTTTTGTTTAGATTTAACAATTTAAAATTTTGACCTTCGGTGACCTGAATTTGGCCTAAAATTGGCATTTACTTCACGTAAAGGAAGTCAGGTGGTAAAATTACTATCACTATCTAATTATACGTGGAAAATAACTCATAAAACATGTGTTGCATGACTTTCGTAGATATTTTGAGCATAGTGACCTTTTGTGACCTGACCTAACCTTGACCTTGACCTTGGCCAACAATCTCACTTTAGCTCATGCGGGATATGTATCATACCTTTGGCAGCACTTTGGGTGAAACTGGTCGCAATCGAAGGCTTTGGATGGAAAGTATGGCCCATAAACTCAAATACGCCGATTTTGACCTTTGACCTGACCGTGACCTGACATTTTACCTCTTTTTAACATTTTTTAGCATGGTTTAGACTAGTCTCATTGAGAGCTTTCGAATGCCGTCTTGCGCGTCTCGCTGCGATCATTGGTTCGGAAGATAACTAGGGGGCCTTTAACGCCCCCCCCCCCCCCCCCAGTCAATGACGTTCTGCTCAGACCCCAGCCATTGCCGGGTTAAGAGCCGTTATTAAGGTGCTGGAACAAAAAGCTGTTGTTAAATGTCACATTTTGATATATTTCTTTTGATGTGTTTCAATGCACTTGATTAAGCTGACTTAAGCGTCGGCGGAACCCCGGAAAACGTCCCACATAACCCACAAGAAGCCCACACAGCACCACAGAACCCACAAGAAGCCCACACAGCACCACATAACCCACACGAAGCCCACAGGTCATCGGTCTGCAGCCTGTCGGTTCAAAACTGGCCTCGGTTTCCTTGTCACTATGTCCTCCGCCCTCTTCCCTTTCCTCGGTGTCCTCCGCCCTCTTCCCTTTCATCGATGTCCTCCGCCCTCTTCCCTTTCCTCGATGTCCTCCACCCTCTTCCCTTTACTCGGTGTCCTCCGCCCTCTTCCCTTTACTCGGTGTCCTCCGCCCTCTTCCCTTTACTCGGTGTCCTCCGCCCTCTTCCCTTTCCTCGATGTCCCCCGCCCTCTTCCCTTTCCTCGATGTCCTCCACCCTCTTCCCTTTACTCGGTGTCCTCCGCCCTCTTCCCTTTACTCGGTGTCCTCCGCCCTCTTCCCTTTACTCGGTGTCCTCCGCCCTCTTCCCTTTCCTCGATGTCCTCCGCCCTCTTCCCTTTCCTCGATGTCCCCCGCCCTCTTCCCTTTCCTCGATGTCCCCCGCCCTCTTCCCTTTCCTCGATGTCCCCCGCCCTCTTCCCTTTCCTCGGTGTCCCCCGCCCTCTTCCCTTTCCTCGGTGTCCCACGCCCTCTTCCCTTTCCTCGGTGCCCCCCGCCCTCTTCCCTTTCCTCGGTGTCCCCCGCCCTCTTCCCTTTCCTCGGTGTCCCCCGCCCTCTTCCCTTTCCTCGGTGTCCCCCGCCCTCTTCCCTTTCCTCGGTGTCCCCCGCCCTCTTCCCTTTCCTCGATGTCCCCCGCCCTCTTCCCTTTCCTCGATGTCCCCCGCCCTCTTCCCTTTCCTCGGTGTCCCCCGCCCTCTTCCCTTTCCTCGGTGTCCCCCGCCCTCTTCCCTTTCCTCAGTGTCCCCCGCCCTCTTCCCTTTCCTCGGTGTCCCCCGCCCTCTTCCCTTTCCTCGATGTCCCCCGCCCTCTTCCCTTTCCTCGGTGTCCCCCGCCCTCTTCCCTTTCCTCGGTGTCCCCCGCCCTCTTCCCTTTCCTCGGTGTCCCCCGCCCTCTTCCCTTTCCTCGGTGTCCCCCGCCCTCTTCCCTTTCCTCGATGTCCCCCGCCCTCTTCCCTTTCCTCGATGTCCCCCGCCCTCTTCCATTTCCTCGGTGTCCCCCGCCCTCTTCCCTTTCCTCGGTGTCCCCCGCCCTATTCCCTTTCCTCGGTGTCCCCCGCCCTCTTCCCTTTCCTCGATGTCCCCCGCCCTCTTCCCTTTACTCGGTGTCCTCCGCCCTCTTCCCTTTACTCGGTGTCCTCCGCCCTCTTCCCTTTACTCGATGTCCTCCGCCCTCTTCCCTTTCCTCGATGTCCCCCGCCCTCTTCCCTTTCCTCGATGTCCCCCGCCCTCTTCCCTTTCCTCGGTGTCCCCCGCCCTCTTCCCTTTCCTCGGTGTCCCCCGCCCTCTTCCCTTTCCTCGGTGTCCCCCGCCCTCTTCCCTTTCCTCGATGTCCCCCGCCCTCTTCCCTTTACTCGGTGTCCTTCGCCCTCTTCCCTTTCCTCGGTGTCCTCCGCCCTCTTCCCTTTACTCGGTGTCCCCCGCCCTCTTCCCTTTCCTCGGTGTCCCCCGCCCTCTTCCCTTTCCTCGGTGTCCCCCGCCCTCTTCCCTTTCCTCGATGTCCTCCGCCCTCTTCCCTTTCCTCGATGTCCTCCGCCCTCTTCCCTTTCCTCGGTGTCCCCCGCCCTCTTCCCTTTCCTCGGTGTCCCCCGCCCTCTTCCCTTTCCTCGGTGTCCTCCGCCCTCTTCCCTTTCCTCGATGTCCTCCGCCCTCTTCCCTTTCCTCGATGTCCTCCACCCTCTTCCCTTTCCTCGGTGTCCCCCGCCCTCTTCCCTTTCCTCGGTGTCCTCCGCCCTCTTCCCTTTCCTCGATGTCCTCCGCCCTCTTCCCTTTCCTCGGTGTCCCCCGCCTTCTTCCCTTTCCTCGGTGTCCTCCGCCCTCTTCCCTTTCCTCGATGTCCTCCGCCCTCTTCCCTTTCCTCGATGTCCTCCACCCTCTTCCCTTTCCTCGATGTCCTCCGCCCTCTTCCCTTTCCTCCGGTGTCCTCCGCCCTCTTCCCTTTCCTCGGTGTCCCCCGCCCTCTTCCCTTTCCTCGGTGTCCCCCGCCCTCTTCCCTTTCCTCGGTGTCCTCCGCCCTCTTCCCTTTCCTCGATGTCCTCCGCCCTCTTCCCTTTCCTCGGTGTCCCCCGCCCTCTTCCCTTTCCTCGGTGTCCTCCGCCCTCTTCCCGTTCCTCGATGTCCTCCGCCCTCTTCCCTTTCCTCGATGTCCCCCGCCCTCTTCCCTTTCCTCGATGCCCTCCGCCCTCTTCCCTTTCCTCGGTGTCCCCCGCCCTCTTCCCTTTCCTCGGTGTCCCCCGCCCTCTTCCCTTTCCTCGGTGTCCTCCGCCCTCTTCCCTTTCCTCGATGTCCTCCGCCCTCTTCCCTTTCCTCGATGTCCCCCGCCCTCTTCCCTTTCCTCGATGTCCCCCGCCCTCTTCCCTTTCCTCGATGTCCCCCGCCCTCTTCCCTTTCCTCGGTGTCCCCCGCCCTCTTCCCTTTCCTCGGTGTCCCCCGCCCTCTTCCCTTTCCTCAGTGTCCCCCGCCCTCTTCCCTTTCCTCGATGCCCTCCGCCCTCTTCCCTTTCCTCGGTGTCCTCCACCCTCTTCCCTTTCCTCGATGTCCCCCGCCCTCTTCCCTTTCCTCGATACCCTCCGCCCTCTTCCCTTTCCTCGGTGTCCCCCGCCCTCTTCCCTTTCCTCGGTGTCCCTCAATGTGTCGGCTCACGATCCCTATGTCGTCGTATTATCTCGGACACAAGCCGCTGTTATGACACCAAACGACAGCCACGGCTGGCATGTTATCTCTGCTGCTTCCCTTTCCTCGGTGTCCCTCAATGTGTCGGCTCACGATCCCTATGTCGGCGTATTATCTCGGACACAAGCCGCTTTTATGACACCAAACGACAGCCACGGCTGGCATGTTATCTCTGCTGCTTCCCTTTCCTCGGTGTCCCCCGCCCTCTTCCCTTTCCTCGGTGTCCCCCGCCCTCTTCCCTTTCCTCGGTGTCCCTCAATGTGTCGGCTCACGATCCCTATGTCGGCGTATTATCTCGGACACAAGCCGCTGTTATGACACCAAACGACAGCCACGGCTGGCATGTTATCTCTGCTGCTTCCCTTTCCTCGTTGTCCCTCAATGTCGGCTCACGATCTCTATGTCGGCGTATTATCTCGGACACAAGCCGCTGTTTGACACCAAACGACAGCCACGGCTGGCATGTTATCTCTGCTGCTTCCCTTTCCTCGGTGTCCCTCAATGTGTCGGCTCACGATCCCTATGTCGGCGTATTATCTCGGACACAAGCCGCTGTTTGACACCAAACGACAGCCACGGCTGGCATGTTATCTCTGCTGCTTCCCTTTCCTCGGTGTCCCTCAATGTGTCGGCTCACGATCCCTATGTCGGCGTATTATCTCGGACACAAGCCGCTGTTTGACACCAA
>JAXIVJ010013940.1:0-35826 GCA_036785665.1 Chirona hameri | reverse complement strand
GGCCCCTCCGGAGCTGACTAGGGGCCCATTTGGCATGTTCAGGGGCCCTTCTGACCCACCTAGAGGCCCTTCAGGTCTGGTCAGGGGCCCCTCTGACCTGCACAGGGGCCTTTTAACTTCCCAGGGGGCCCTCTGGTATGTCCAGGAGCACTCCAACCTGCTCAGGGGCCCTTATGGCCTAGCAATGGACTGCGCTGTCTGCTTTGTCGCCCTGACGACATGCTCAGGGGCCTCTCGACCTGCCCAGGGGCCCCTCTGTGCTATTTAGGGGGTCCATTCGTCGTGTTCAGGGGGCCCTCTGACCCGCTCAGAGGCCCTTTCGGTTGGACAGGGGCCCCTTTGACATGCACAGGGCTCTTTTGAACGTCCAAGGGTCCTTCTGGTCTTTCAGAGAGGGTCCTGGTGGCCCTAAAGGGTCTCTGAAGTGCTCTAAACTCTCTAAAGATCACGCTTCGCGTGGTAAAGAGCCCATGATTTCGCGCTTCGCGCGGTCTCGTCGGCCCTCTTCGGCGTGCGCAGCGCGCCGAAAAGGGCCCTCCTGGCCTCCAGGGGGGGAGGGCGCACCCGCCACTCCCTTAGCTATGTGCCTGATCTCAGATGACATCAAAACGTTCCGAAGGTGGAACGACGAGCACCGTTCAGGGACGCATATTCGCGCGCCATATCCCGATCAGGAACCTCACGCGTCTCCTGATGGACATGGCACTTGGCAGACTGCCACAGAGTTGAGCTTGCGCTGCTTCATCGCGCCCCGAGACAGTCTGAAAGAACATTCAGCTCGTCCGCCCGCCAGGCTGGCCGAAAAGGGTCCAGCTGGCGGTTGGAGGGGCAGCTGCCCCTCCTGCCCCCCCCCCCCCCCCCCTGTGGCGCCGGCCCTGGTCATATTTCGTAGGTTTATATATATATATATATATATATATATATATATATATTATATATATATATATATATATATATATATATATAATATATATATATATATATATAATATATATATAAGCGCATATGGCCGCGACCAGGGACCTAGCCAAGGGGGTTGGGGGCACGGGGCTATGCCCACCCCCCTGAGCAAACACCACATCAATTTACACTAGATAAAGTGCAATGGTGCTGGTGCTGATATCTGGTGAGCTTTTGGAATTTCGTTCAACTTTTAGGATTTGGCCATAACTAAACCAACTCTGGTTCTGGATCCGCCGGAGGGCAGAAATACTACAGACTTATCAGTGGGATTTATATTCACAAACGATGCGTGCTCGCCTGAAATTGGCCCGTTCTGGACATGCCAAATGACATATTGCCACTGCAAAGCATTTTATGGGTGTATTGTGGAGCAGTGTTGTCTAAAATGACATTCATTCCCGTCATATATCACAATTCCGCTGCAAAGTAGGCAATTCACGTCCCTATGTATTGTTCAGCATTGATCGGGCCCTCAGCCCTGCCTCCTCCCGCCCACTGTGTGCTGTGTTCCTGTACTGGGCAGATCTGCGTGTTCCTGTGCTGGGCAGATCTGCGTGTTCCTGTACTGGGCAGATCTGCTGTGTTCCTGTGCTGGGCAGATCTGCGTGTTCCTGTGCTGGGCAGATCTGCGTGTTCCTGTACCGGGCAGATCTGCGTGTTCGGCTGACTGTGCTGGGCAGATCTGCGTGTTCGGCTGACTCTGTGCTGGGCAGATCTGCGTGTTCGGCTGCCTCTGTGCTGTGTTCCTGTACTGAGCAGATCTGCGTGTTCCTGTACTGGACAGATCTGCGTGTTCCTGTACTGGGCAGATCTGCGTGTTCCTGTACTGGGCAGATCTGCGTGTTCCTGTACTGGACAGATCTGCGTGTTCCTAACTGGACAGATCTGCGTGTTCCTGTACTGGACAGATCTGCGTGTTCATGTACCGGGCAGATCTGCGTGTTCGGCTGACTCTGTGCTGGGCAGATCTGCGTGTTCGGCTGCCTCTGTGCTGTGTTCCTGTACTGAGCAGATCTGCGTGTTCGTCGGACTCTGTACTGGGCAGATCTGCGTGTTCGGCTAACTCTATGCTGTGTTCCTGTGCTGGACAGATCTGCGTGTTCGGCTACCGCGCCAACCACGAGCTGGACGCCATCGCTGTGGACGACATCGTGCTGACCGGGGAGGACGGCTCCCAGGTCCGACTGCCGCTCTCTCCCAGCATGGACTGAGGGGCTGGCAGACCAGCCTGGACTGATGTCACCTCACCACCCTGGTCTGATGTTCGGGGGTGGCCGTGCTGGTCAGCTGGTCAGCTGTTCCCTGCCTCTGCTCTGCTCCGGTTCTCGGTAACTGGTGGCGCAGTTACCCGCACATACACACTGGTGTTCTGCCTGTTACCGTTTCTAGGAGTTAGGACCGCCACCAAATAAGGTTCGTTCGTACGATTACGATTTACGATTAGCAAATATAGCGCGATCTTCAACCAGCAGCCATCTTTCTGAGTCCGCATGACATGACGTCAGTGGTTCACGAACCACGGCAAATGGCCATCAACGGCCGCTTTAGCGCGAAACAATAGCACGATACACGTCGCTTACTGTGGCAACCTAAACAGTCATCCAATCAAGCCGCCACAGACAAGGGCCAAACACTTCCCTCCAGCCCACGGTGAAAACACCTCCAATTAACTGTCTCACACAGGCCACAGTTTTATCGAGGATTAGCTGGGCTAGCACGCATTTGGCGTCTCAACACGCGAAGGTCGTTTCATTTACATACGATTAGGCGCGACCTCTCGTATGTCATGGGTCATTCCATAGGTCATAGGTCATTTGCGCCGGCGTTTCAAGTCCCCATCAGACGGCCGATATCCGGACACAGACCGTGACAGCAGTACCGCGGCCACTGCAGCTTACCACTAACACGCACGTCCTTTGGTAATGACGCTATTCCGGCACCTTCGTGAACGTTCACTACTTAATGTTAATCACTGCATTAAGCGAGCCTAAGTGTCAGGCAATATTTCGACGCCATAGAAAACTTCATACAAAGCCATGGGATCTGTCTAGGATTGGCCTTTCACCGACGTAATACGAACTCAGGTGCAAAAGCAGACGTAGTTGGCCAAACAGTAGTGTGAACACTGAACATGGTTAGTTAGTTTGATTCCCAATCAATGACAATGCAATGCAAGTTCCTAAAAAACAAAGCATTTCAACAATGCAATGCATGTTTTTTTTGGAACTTGCATTGCATTGTCATTGATTGCGAATACAACTATCATGTTTGATACATTACATGGTTAGTTAAGCAAGCTCAAACTCTTAGTTAAGCAAGCTCAAACTGTTAGTTAAGAAAGCTCAAACTGTTAGTTAAGCAAGTTCAAACTGTTAGCTAAGCAATCTCAAACTGTTAGTTAAGCATACATTCAGAAGTAAATAGCCCGGGCCGTGACGTCACGGTGACAACCGTTCCGATCCTGCGCCACCAACTGCAAACCTGCGGCTGGATTGTCTCACCGTATATTGAAATCACAAGTACTCTAGATACCAACTGCACGTATTAAAATCCCTATCAGTCATAAGCCAGACGGCCGGAGGAAAGCGATCACTCCAACTGACTGAGACGCGTCGCGCGGAGTGGAAATAAGACATCAAATCGTCACAGGGCAACTGAAGTATACCGTCGTCAATTGACACGCCAGTCGCTGTCTCTGCCCCTGGCCACGGCCCGGCCCGGCCCGGCGCGGCGCGGCGCGGCGGTGCGGCGAGCGGACATCCCCTCCCGGCTGCCCTGGCCGCGGACAGGACAGGACGGCCTCAGGCTTGACGCTCACCTCGCCTCACACGCCGCCGGCGCCGCGACCGACCAGCCTGCCCCCCCCCCCACCCCCCCCCCCCCCCCCCCCCCCCACCCCCCCCCCCCACCGACACACATGATCTGCACGCGCACGCGCACGCGCACGCGCACGCGCACGCGCACGCGCACGCGCACGCGCACGCGCACGCGCACGGAAACAAAACAAACTAAGGTCCATCCTAGGAATGGTGATGGAGCGAGCGAGCGGCGCGCCGTCCGGTGGCGGAGTGGGTCAACCTCCGACGACAGTTCATCTCCAGCCACTGCCATACCGCGGGTCTCGGTACTCGACTCTGAGGCCGCCTGGCCGTCCGACCCTCCGTCCCCGGACCACCGCAGCACTCGGAGCAGAAAGGACAGGACGCAGTGTGCCGACACCGCGCCACCGGCGGCCCGCCGGACCGCGCTGAAGCCCCACACGCACCACACGCACAACGGCTTCGGCCCCGGGCGGCCAGCGGCCAGCGGGCTGTGCGGGTGCTCTGGTTCGCGCGGTCTCCGCAGTGCGGCGCCCCCATCACAGAGAAAAGCGTCATCACTCAACTAGCCGCCGCCAGGCAGCATCACACCGTGTCGTCTGTAACAGAAACAAACAGTCAGCGGTGCGGCGGCCTGCCAGTCTCCGAGAAAAGGAACCCAGCGCCGCCGAGTCTCCATAGCTGAAACAATGAGCCTCCGAAGAACGTATCTTCGGCAAATGCTGGACTGAGGTTCGCAGCCGGAGAAGGATAAGAGGACAACATCCAGAACAGAGCACAGAACACGTTTATCCAGTCGATCCCGATGGGATTCTTTCGGTGCCATCCAACGGCCGAGCGAGTGCTGGCCGGGCAGGGACCCGGTAGAGCTCGGAGGACAGTGCTTCCAGATATTTCCATACGTTTCTTAAAGGGTTGATCAACCACTTGAATATAAAACCTGCAATACTACAATACTACACAACTAGAAGTACTTAACTACAAATACGGGTTCATCGTGGTTAAGTACGCTAAGTAATTAATCTAACTGAGATGTTAGTACTACATCTACTATGACTTCCTAGGGTAGGTACTACGACCCGGCCATCATTGGCGTTGCTGAGCGCCGAGGGAGAGGTAGCTCACCGTGGTACCACCAGCGGGTCTTCTTCGGGTTTTTGTTGCACGTTTTCACGTAGAAGGCATCATCCGGGGGCCGCTTCTGTGAACGAGGCAAACATTCACTGTGTCCCCGCCGACAGCAACACAACACAACACACCCGCCCGCGCCACAACACAACACACCGGCACACACCTGCGTCGCGCGCGCACGCACACACACACACACACACACACACGCACGCACGCACGCACGCACGCACGCACGCACACACACACGCACGCACGCACGCACGCACGCACGCACGCACGCACGCACGCACGCACGCACGCACGCACGCACACACACACCCACACCTACACGCACGCACGCGCACGCGCACGCACACGCGCACGCGCGCGCGCACACACACACACACACACACACACACACACACACACACACACACACACACACACACACACACACACACACACACACACACACTATCGCTCATAACTAGCGTTTTCACCTCCCCGAATTTCCAATCACTGATTCTGCGTTACATTCTGTTGTGGTACGGGAGCGGCGGCGAGTGATTAGTGGTTACCTTGTCCTTGCAGCTGGAGAGCATGGACGTGATGGAGAGACAGACGGAGGCGACCGAGAGCGCCGGCGACCAGTCCTCGGTCAGGATCGACAGGCAGATGTGGCCGTTACTGTAGATGTGGGGGTGCACCGGGATGTTGGGCCGCAGAAACACCACCTGGCGGACAGACGGACAACTATAACTGACAGAAGCGGCGCTAGGTGGCGGATTATCAGCGCCCTTGTGATGCCTTTCTTGATGAGAGCTGGTGACTCAGCGGGAACCAATGCTATCGAAGTCGGGAAACAGCGTCAGACGCTGATATCAGCGTCAAGGCTACACGAGTACCGAAGGCGCTCCACGAGTACCGAAGGCGCTCCACGAGTACCGAAGGCGCAGCCAATGCACCGCAGTCGACCAACAGAACGGTGGAGACCCCGCCCCGCCCCGCATTTCTACCCTGGCCGAGACTGGCCACTGGCCAGTGATACACAGCGGCCGGGGAACCCCCGGCGACCCGGCGCCACGACACTACCCGAGACCACACCATACACGGCGGGGAGGAGACAGCGGTCAGCGGGGACTCACCTCCGGAGAGTCGAACGGGTACTTCTGGTTGAAGCGGAAATTCAGCCGGTACGTCTCTCCCTCGTACAGGGAGGAGGCCGGCCCGGTCACCGAGACGGTCCACCTATCAGAAGGCCGGGCCAGGTCAGGTCAGATCAGGTACAGGGAGGAGGCCGGCCCGGTCACCGAGACGGTCCACCTATCAGAAGGCCGGGTCAGGCCAGGTCAGGTCTCCTCATTCACGGTAAGCATACATTAGCGGCGCAGGCGACACTCGTCGCCACAGATTGTGCGTGTACCAGTTGGAGGATGCCACGCAAAGGTTAGCGACACGCTGTCAGAATGGATACCCGACATCATCGGGCACAGCTCCAGCCTCCAGCCGTGTCCGACACCACACCTACGGGTCCCCGCGTCCCCATCCCTCGGCCTCCCAGAGATACAGCGGGGAACCCCACGGACACTATACTCCGTGTACTATTCTCCGATACTCCGTGTCCGACACACCTACGGGCGTCCCCAGCCGTGACCGGATCCCTCCAGAGATACAGCGGGGAACCCCACAGTCCACCGCGCCGTGAGCTCCAGCAGTTTCCGAGCGCAGCCTGCTGCAGCCTGTATGAGATAGTGCGGTACGTAGTTTTTTGTTGTCGTTAACACACACATAAGCTCACGTTGAATGGGAGCTCAATCACCACGAAATCACTAGTATGAAGAAAGGTCACTTTTGAACTTCGATCATCCACAGTCAATACGCATTACCATTCGAAAGCCCACACTGGCCAGTAATAAATGTCTGAAAGAAAGCTCACAGAATGAAACAGTAAAAATGGGGAAACATATGAATGAGTTCGAAATAACAAGGCTGCAGTGTGCTCAAATGGCCCCGTTAAGGATACATAAAGCACTAAACGGAATATAAGATCATTAAGATAGGATAATCACAAGTTGACACGTATTTCACGCATTTCATTAATCTCTCGCTCTCCTGTGGGATCACCACACCAGAAGTGGCGGCCGTCAGCTGTCTCGGAGAGGTGTTACAGTGCTGTCTATCAAACCACTCGGCGTCAGCCCGCTACACCACCTCCCGCTGAGCGTCGCCCTCCCCAACCCGCCCACTGTCACGTGATGTGTCGGCCATCCAGCCACTGTGTGAGGTACCGGCCGTGTGAGGTACAACTCACTCGGACAGATTGTCTCCGATCTCCTCCGTGTCGACGAAGACGCCCGGCGGCGGCTCGGTGGTCAGGTTCATCAGTTCCTTCTGCAGCCGACGCTGAGGTAAAGGCACACAAAGGTCAGATACAGACGGACAGAGAACGCCGAGAACAGTAGACACGCTAGGGTCATTAGCTACCGGTAACGTGCTCAGTGGCTCGTGACAGAGGCCGAGCTCGCCTGCGCTAACATCAATGTAGCTCCAGGATTCAAATTCAACTCACTTCAAAAGGTTATCACATGGGTACTGCCGCCAGTGCGCAATCAATATTCAACGCCACCGGCTCTGCAGAAAGGGACACGGAGCAGGTGCAGCTCGCAAGCAAAGCACGGACGAGCGTGACGGGGAAAGTCTTAGTACTGCAGGGATCGTGCGGCGAACAACGGTATGACAACACCGTGAACACCGACATATCGAGCCGACATATCGAGCCGTGTTCTGTTCATATGGAGCAAAACATGGAACAAATAAAACACGTCTCCAGTGGTGCGCTGCAGTACCGAGATGACGTCATTAAACACAGAATGTCCCGGCTACTTCGATGAAATGAATGAACATCGTGCCACGGTGGCTCACGCCGAGACTTTCACTCGGAAGTAGGTCATCACGCTCCCCAGAAGACCACAGCATATGTTCATCGCCAAAACCTAATGCAACACGGAACTAGCTCACGAATTTAATCGCAGCCAGTAGCTCGTGTCATGTCGAACTCGGAACCCACACGTTGCACTCTGCAGAGACAGAAATTCAATTCCGCAAAGTGAATTATCCACCGTCATGACTTCAGACACCACCGCCACCGGCCACACACATTACATTCACGGTCCAATCAGAGGCTAATGACGGGTGTCCTGAGGGCGTGCTGGGCGCGCTGGCAAGGTGGTAACAGTGGCCGGTAAGTGATTACCTGCCCAGCGGACCACCAGAGCGGCACGCAGCGGACACAGGGTGGCCGTTTTATCGGCAGGAGCACACAGGCCGGCGGACGGAGAGCAGCCGACTGACCTGGCCGGCCACACAAAACAAAAACACACGACAAACAGCTCCGTCGCCCGCGGCCGGCACAACAAATACAACACACAGCAAAAACATGGAAAATGAAGCATTGAGCGGGCTAACCATGGAGGTTACCAGAAGTGACTGAGTGGCGTCGTTCAAACATACTGTTGATGGCAACCTGAAGCATGGTTGGCAAAGTTGCTGTTTGCTGGTATACATTTAGTAATCTTTTGTACTTTTTTGAAATTTGTGTACTCTTTGAAAAGGGGAAAATAAGCATAATCAAATCAAATATGATTAATAATCATATTTTATTTGATTAAGTCAACTGGATCAAGCTCTGGAGACCTCAAACCCCCAATCAGAATACAAAAGAGTACAAAATGTATACCAGCAAACAGCAACTTTGCCAACCATGACCTGAAGTGACGATTGGTCTATCGTTTTGTGGCTTGTGTTGTTGCTTGTGCCTTCTTGATTTTCCCTCGTATGACATGCCATGCATCATATCTGTTGCATTGGATGGTACTAGCTTGTCACTAGAGCCTGGAACAGCCACTAGTCGATGGGCTTTGCAAACAAACATTATTAGAGCACTATGCAGTAGGAAGCTCCTAAGGTCCAGCACAGCAAAGCCAGTTGAAAACTGAGCAGCAACTCTAGGATAGCTGTGCCCGCGGAAGTGGCGCGAATCCTGCGCTCCGAAACGTAGCTACGCGCGCGAAACATGTCTCACAGCGATCCAGGAGCATCCATGACATGCAGACCGCCGTACACATTGACTGATGCACAATCAAGTCTCTTGTACTCGACCGTCCGAGCGCAGCGAGAGCGCCAGTGACGTGGTCGCTACGACGAAGACCAGAAGACCAGACACCGGCCGAGGAGCAGGACAGCGAACGTTTCACAATCCGTTCAAACGGCCGTTGGCAGCACCATCCCAGACTGATGAACAGTACTGGAGGTGGGTGGGTGGGTGGGGGGTGGGGGGGGGGGGGGGGCAGAGTCTGAGCAAGGATTTCCAGGATGTCAGGGGTTAGGTGTATTTTGTAGTGGTGTATCAGAATGGCATTACATGGTAAACAATGAAGGATACATGTGACAACCAGGAAAGGCTTTAGTTGAGAACAGATCAGACAAATGTTTCAGTCTGTGTATTTTCTTCACTGCCCTGACAGCACACAACCACAAAAGCACACAAAAACACACACAAATACGCTGGATTAGCCATGAGTAACTGCATAGCAATCCTTCAGAGAGCTTACCCCAGACATCAAGACAATTGGGAACACTTACCTCAGCTGGGTTAGCCATTATCAGGCTCTCCTGATTACAAATCCAACAGCTCAAGCTGTGTCACAATTCTTCAGACTCAGCACAATTCTGTGCTGAGCGGCTCAAACTTGCATCAGCGGCTCCTGCAGGAGAGAACAACAGGAGATGATTTGGTGCTGGGTTCATGATGAGAGCATTAAATCAGAGGTAGTGAATGTTTAGCAGAACAGTAGAGTCTGCATCAAACTTCAGCTGTTTCCCATTTGCCATCATGCACTGGTCTAACAACATGCACCTACACCATGTCCATTGTCCATGCTTCAATGAGCACACACAGTATCAAATATGAGCTGAGGAGAGCGGGACCTACAGGCTGTGTGGTCTTACCTATAACTCCTGTTCCTAGTCATAATGAGATAAGGTAAGGTTTAGTTAACTTTAGTTCATTTTAACCATCATCAATGAGCCAATGAAAGCCAATGAATACTGATAAGGCAAAATTAAGATTTTTTTAGTCAATATGTCAATAGATAAATACTTTACAGAGAAGAGATTAGTTCATAAATACTTGTGGGATTAGCCTTCTTTTATGCAGGTAGAGTAAGGTGATTTGAAGGGGCAAGACTGGTGAAGGGGAGGGGGTGCAACCTTGGATGGGCCCATGAGGCTCTTTGTCACACTTTTCTTTTATGTCTTTGTCTTTATGGAAATTTAGATTGGACAAAATCAAGTTTGCGAAAGTCAGGACCACCAACCTCTCCCTCAAATGTTTGGGCGGTACATACTTGTGGTCCCTCCTGATTTATTAGTAAATCCCTATAAGATACCTACCAATCGATAGAGAATATCACGTTTAGTAACTATGGATGTCTTCCCCAACACATTTTGCACTATACCTAATTATAACTTCAATAATTAATATCTCGCCGCTTCCGTTGCCCACAAAACTTTGTTTACATGCCAGCTGACGACGACCGACCTTGGTACAAGTATAGACAGCGTTCACAGCGGCCCGGCTATGATGTCACATAACTTCTTTACGCTGTATGGCTAGGTTAGGTTAGGTTAGGTTATTATTCGGCTGCATTTTCACTCCTAAAATATACAGCATTGTTCCAATGACGTCATGGACGATCCCTATTTTTCTTGTGCATCTTCCTGCATCGATATATATTTCTGTGTAGATATGGCGACGATTGTAGTGGACGATCAGTTGTTACACCTTCCAGATTTTTGTATTGTTTCAACATTGTTACATTCTAAATAACATAACAAATACAGAATAGTTTCTTCAAAAATGCATAGTAACTAAATAGTGAAGTTTTGAAAGATCTAAAATGCTAGGGATGTTGAGTATGTATGACCAATGTTTGTGATAAGCAGCAAGCAGATATATCATCCATAGTAAATAACTTAAAATACACATCAATAACACATTTGTGGTATAATTATCAGCACAAAGTGATTTGAATATCTTTGATAAATTCCTTTCCTAATACCATCCACAGGGAACCCAGAAGAATACTTTGATTTTGACATAACAGGTGGGTTCTCAAATATTTCATTTTAAAGGGAACTGTTCACCTTGCTTTTTGTTTAATATATACTGTACCACAAGTATCCGTCCTCAGCTCCCATCACTGATTGGCTGATGTGTTGCCCTTATAAAGGACACAGAGCAGGATTTCCTTGACAGATTGTTTGATAGTTGGCAGTAAGGGACATTTGGAGTTCAAAAACACAAATGACTTTGGTTTGGACCATAGATGGATATCTGTGGAGAAAAAGTAAGTTTCTCTTTGTGTGACATGTGACGTCATACAACACCAGTGGGTGGACCTGACCTGACTCCGCCTGCTGCCTACTACAGTCTGACAAGGTGCTGCTGTGCTGCCCAGGCAGCTGAACGTATATTAGTGAGGTGTAGTGATCAGAGACTACATGCCAGAGTGTATACAAAACCTGGATTTAACATCAATCAAACATCAAAGCAAATCAGCAAATCAGTGATGGGAGTACGATGGTACGGTAGATATCAAACACTGAGGTGGACTGTTTCTTTTAATGCATTACATTAGATGTCCAGTCTCAGTATCAAAAGTATGAATAGGGTACCCTAATCACATACATTTCTGGGGCCTATCATACAAAAACCTTGGTGTATTGTCATTCATGTGTACACAGCCTCAAGCTATAATTATAAATCAATCGCAGAAATACGCTACTTCTTCTCCATACTGAGACTAAACACATTGGTAGCTTTGCTGAGATATTACACACAAACTGGTACGACATTTACAACTTACCGAGGCTATAATTTATTTGAGAGTCTCCAGTACCTAAAATAATATTTATACCGTAAATTAGTATTATAACAGTCACCACCCCTTTGTTGGCGAGACCGATTTGTGTTTACGTTCGGTCGGTTGTGTAGCAAAGCGAGTACTTTCACCAGGGGGTGTCATCCCTATCTCCGTCACTTATACGAATGACGTCACCCCAGTAGTCAATTCTGGCGCATGTCGTCTGCGGTCTGTTACAACTGTTTTTCGCAAATAACTTTTATACAAATAAAGATACATCAATTCTTTGGATGTCATCGTGTTTGCCTCGTCAGGACGCGTTGATTCATACTAATTGTACGTGGTTTAGGTCAAATGAAAAAGTTTGAAAAATTGCAACCATCACGGCGCGGGATGTGAGACTTGGACGGCGTACTGCACAACGACGGAATGCAGATAGAAAGGTAGGGGCTACGTGGCCGGATATTTTGTACATTGTTGAATGTGCCGACAAACATGGTGATGCCAAAATTATTGTTCTATCTTTATTAGGTAAAGGATAAACCTTTTCAAGAAAAGGTGCATGCATGACCTTGTATGACATCTCACGCCTAATCCGTTGATCTGACCCAAAATTAGAGTACACATTGGCGATTGAGTTTTTCAAGAGCTTTAAATTTATGTTTTCCAATTCTATCTAGCTATCATAGTTCTCGAGATATATGTACTCCCTAGAGCAGCTTCCAAGGCAAGCCACGCATGCCCTTTAATGCCCTCTAGTGACCTTAATATTGACCTGAGCCACAATTATTAACACAAATTCGACTTGTCTTTGTACGAGCTTTCCAATTTTGTTTTTACCTTCTTCGCAACCTTTTTAGTTATTTAGCTAGAGGGCACTTATTTCTTTGGAAACAGCATTAACTGCAATGGCGGAGGCCGATGGACCTGAATGACGTCAGGCTCTGTAAAATCGCCGGATGACTACCTCCTATATATGGCCTTGACTTTCCCAAACATCAAGGTTTTCCTTTTATCCTATTGGTACGTCAAATACGTACGTTTGGTACGGGAAGTTCGGGAAGCTGCTCGGGAATAATATATTACGTCAATCAAACATACTTGAAAATATCGCACATTTTAGGCATTTTTACATTCCATAGCTCGATTAATTTTTATGAATACATTCACATAAAAATCATAAAATACGAGGGATTTGCAAACAAAGGAATATTTATCTTACCTTACCTTTTTATGACCAAGGAATCCCCAAAAGTCTTCAAAGTGTATGCGTACACGGTGCACAAGGGACAATTCCAATTTTAAATTTGATCGAGTTTTGTTTTGCTTTTGCTTTGGCCCAAGTTTGGCCTTTCTCTTTCACTCTGCGGCGGTACCTATTTGTATTGCTCTCTGCCACGTTAATTGTTGTTCTATTACCCTGCGTTAAGGTATCGTTGCTTCATTTGAGTTTATCTTCGTTGAGTACAGCAAATAGGCACCTATGTACTAACACAATATCATGTTTTCATTAGCTGAAAAGTTGGAGCACATTGGTCAACTTTATATTTTCAGTACAAGGGCCACGATTGTTATGGTACCTACCAGTGGCGCACGCAGGATTCCATTTTGGGGGGGGGGTCAGCCCTAAAAGCGGGCCCCCACCCGTTTTTAGAAAACTTCGCGGATTTCGGTCACTTGTTTTTGAGCAGGCCCCCTACAGCATGGGACCCGAGACATTATAATTTTCTTGTCAATGTTGTGTAAGGTGACTGAGTGTGCTACTGATGTGTGAATTTTAGGTGCGTGTGCTACTGATGTGCAGTACAACTGTCAAGAGTAAATTTGACGAAATGAGGTAAATGACAACAACAAAAATTATATTTTACAGGTTAGGCAGGTAAATGGCAACAAGAACAATTATATTTTACAGGTTAGGCAGTCCGATCCCCGGTAGTTATGTCATCATCATCGTTGTGGTTTTAGTGTGCCTCGACTACGTCATTCACGCCCACCATCATGTCGCCACAAGTTGCCATAAACCATTTCCTGAAGCAACAATGGATAATGTAAAAAATTTGTATCAAGATCAAATACGCCTGTACCAAGAATTTGCAAGGATCGGGCCCTGTTGTGACCGGGCCTTCGTTTTGACCGGGCCCTATATCACGTCTTTCCCAGCACCGGGCCCCTGCCTCGATCGGGCCTGACCAAGACCGGCCCCTACCAGAAACGGGCCTGTATCAAGAATATGCAATGACCGGGCCCTGTTGTGACCGGGCCCTCGTTCTGACCGGGCCCCATATCATGCCTTTGCCAGCACCGGG
The DNA here is from genome assembly GCA_036785665.1 of Chirona hameri. NCBI lineage: Eukaryota > Metazoa > Arthropoda > Thecostraca > Balanomorpha > Balanidae > Chirona > Chirona hameri. The sequence goes on along the minus strand of JAXIVJ010013940.1, from coordinate 21,705 downwards.
CCCCTGCTTCAATCGGGCCTGACCAAGACTGGGCCCCTACCAGAAACGGGCCCGCATCAATAATGTTCAAGTACCAGGCTCTCGTTCTGACAGGGCCCCATATCACGCTTTTGCCAGCACCGGGTCCCTGCCTCGATCAGGCCTGACCAAGACCGGGCCCCTCAGATTTTTTTTGGGGGGGGTTCAGCTGACCCCTTTTACCCCCCTGTGTGCGCCACTGGTATCTACCTACCATATCAATGTATGACCGGTCATAATGTATTCTTTTAGTCATGTTTAGCAGCATCAAATAATAACGCTATAAATAAAGGGTTAACTACTGCAAAGTGCAAGGTAGGAAATGCTGTAATGCTGGTCATTTCATATTGGGTCTGTTCCAGTGGCTCCTCCAAAAAAAGATGAGATTAGTTTAGAGGTGGTTGGAGGAGCACTGATTTGCGTCACCACAGGAACAATTTTGGATGAGGTATCAGCTGTTTGCATGTCAAGTGCTGATTCCTAGATCCACAACAAATATGAAATTCCTGATTTTGAATTTTGAAACCCAATTTGTAAGTACCCATGGGGAAATTGAGAAGAAAAAATACTATTCACACCACTTCAACTTCACATTCAGTCCTCACTCTTTCTCTTATATGTAACAACAAATCTGGCGTCGGAATGACAAGTGAATGAACCGCTCCACTAATGTCTACCATAGTCTCCTCCAAAAAAAACAGCTTTAATTTCGGAGGAGTTCAGAGGAGTTTTGAGGCGAGCTTGGAGGAGCTTAGAGGAGTTTGGATGAGCCACAGGAAGATAATTTTAATTTGGAGGAGCTTTGAAGAGGTTAGAGGAGCCAATGGAACAGACTGATGTTTGTTGGTTATGCAGAATACAACCAGAAACACCAGACTTGTCACTGACAACCACTGTGTAGCTCTAATGACATTCACTGCATCTGTTAGAGGCGGGCCATGGTCATGGACTCTGCATCCCAAACTTCACCAAACACACAGAAATGGATCAGCCCAGTAGCAAATGCAAAGTTTGGCAGCATTTGCTATCATAATAGAGGTGGTGACAAATGTGGTTGCTGAGTGGTGACAAATGTCCACATGCCAGCAGGACCCATTGCTGTCAGATGCCAATTGGGGCAGGGCTAACTTTCATTCAGAATTACAGTATTCCCTGCCCATATGGCACAATGGAGTAAGATGCAGTGCTGGTCCTTATGTGTCAAACATTCTGACTCCAATATTGCTTACTTTTTGGGCAAGGGCATCACCACCTTCCAAAAGTTGGGGGGGGGGGGGGAAGGGTCAGAGGCATTTTGAAGTTGATTCTTGATTTTTTCCATGCAACACCCATTTTTTGTGAATGTATTCATCAAAATGAATTGCTATAGAATGTAAAAAAGGCTTACAATGTGCAATATTTTCAAATATGTTTGATTGACATAATATATTCCCGAGCAGCTTCCTGCACTTCCTGTATAGGCGTAATGTTAAAATCTGAAAATGTTGGAGTGGACGCGTCCCCCGCTTCCGACGCCCATGCTTTTGGCCTATAAATTACATTAAAGGGAATACTTCACCTTTCTGAAAGTTGTCAAATATATGCTGGTTGTATTCGAAAATGTGAAGTAAGTGCTGCTGAAAACTGGTGATATTTTTCTCTCAGTCACTTAACTTTATACAAATTCAGTTTGTAAATTTGGGATGATGTAATTATTGAGCCATGGACCACGCTGATTGGCTGACAAAGTGGGATTGGTGGAAAGTCGCTGTCAGCCAATCAGCAGCTAGTGCCGCTGCTGATTGGCTGACAGCGACAGCGATTGGCTGATCAGCGCAGTCTATGGCTCAATAATGACGCAATTGCAATTTGCTAGCCTACTAGCCTAGTGTCTGCCTAGACCCCATTTTGCAGTGGCGGATCCAGGATTCGGTCAAGGAGGGAGCCACATAGCAAAGTGGCTCCCTTCAGGCCTTGGTGGCCCCTCAAGCCTTGGTGGCCCCTCAAGCCTTGGTGGGCCCCTTTGACTTTTTCTTTTTTAAATTTAGTCCGAATGTTTTTGAATGGATAGATTTCCGGGGTCAGGCCCCGCGCTAAGAATAGACCCCACCACCCGATCAAGCAATTCCTGGCGTCCGGCATAATTTAGAAGCGAAAGTTGTACGTGCCCGACATACCTGGACACGGTCCGCCCCGCCCTCTGACGTCACCTGACATTGAGTGCGACCGCTGCCACCGGCCATAGGTCATCCCGGTCAGGGGCAAATAGCGAGCGCCGAAGCGACTCGAACCCGGGCTGCCACTACCGGGTGAGGTCAGAATCCCGGCGCTCCCAACTGAGCTACAGGGGCGGACTTTGAAGACAAATGTAGACCAGAATACTCTTTTAGTTCAAAATATGCCTTTCACACGCCAAAATGGGGCTCTACAAACCAGAATTGGCCCTCTTCAAGCCAGAATGGGCCCTCTGGAGGTCAGAGTGGGCAAATTTACTTGAGAGTTGTTTGAAAACAGAATGGAATTCGTTTCAAGTCACTTCAATATAAATTAGCTGTGGGCCTCTCAGGCTATTGGCCCTATGCCCCCTCCTCTGGATACACCTCTGGCTCTAAATCAAAGGAACCATTGCAGCCATTGTGTGAATTCAAATTGTCAGTGATGCATTTTAATGGATATTTAATCATGGCTGTGTTCTTTGCGACATGAGGATTGTGTGGACTGTGAGGACAGCAGTGACCTGACCAATCAGCTACAAAATTAACCTGTCGCTGATTGGTCAATGCTGAAGGGCACTTCTGTCCTCTTCCTCCCCACAATCCTCACAATCCTTCAGTCCCCACAATCCCCATGTCGCAAAGAACACGACCCATGTTTCAAACCGCCCCTGTAGCTCAGTTGGGAGAGTGCTAGGCTTCTGACCTCACCCGGTAGTGGCAGCCCGGGTTCGAGTCGCTTCGGCGCTCGCTATTTGCCCCTGGCTGGGATGACCTGTGGCCGGTGGCAGCGGTCGCGTCGCACTCAAGGTCAGGTGACGTCAGAGGGCGGGGCGGACCGTGTCCAGGTAAGTCGGGCACGTACAACTTTCGCTTCTAAATTCTGCCAGACGCCAGGAATTGCTTGATCGGTGGTGGGGTCAGGGCATGCGCAACAAGCTATGCTTAGCGCGAGGCCTGACCTCGAAAATCCATCCATTCAAAAACATTCGGACTAAATTTATCAACAAAGAACACCATCAACCATGTGCTAGACGTTTAAATAAGCTTGACCATACATCTGTGTAAGGTCTGGCCAATGTTACCACAACATCAATAATTACCATAGCAACGATTGGACCCTGTACTTGTTTGCACTAATTCACAGGACCATTAGATAAAGCAGATTCACAAGCAAAGGAAGACCCGACCTGAATGCGCCCCTATGGAGTTTTCAGCACCTCTGCGCTGCGAGCTGACGGTAGTTTCTCCGGATGGCGCCTACCTGGCGGTAACACTCGGTGTGCGAGTCACGGTGTTCAGTGTGCCCGAACAGCAGGAGGTGGCTGCCTTTGTGTGTCTGGACGACCCTCAGCACATAGAATGGTCGCCGGACAGCACCCTGCTGCTGACCGCCATGTACCCGAGGCGTGCGGTCCAGCTTTGGAGTGTGGAGCATCTGGAGTGGCGGGGCCGGATCGATGAGGCGGAGATCGGCCTGGCCGCCGCCCGCTGGGCGCCCAGCTCCCGGCACGTGCTCACCACGGCAGAGCTCAGCCTGCGCGTGACAGTGTGGTCACTAGTGGACAAACATGTCAGCTACATCAAGTACATGAAGGACATCCCGACGGGCGTGTCGTTCAGTCCGGACGGCCAGTACATGTCCGTGGTGGAGCGGAGGGGCTGTACAGACCACATCAGTCTCTTCAGCACCGACGGCTGGGATCTCATCAAACACCTGGATTCGGTCGGCCAGGACATCGCCGGCCTGGCCTGGAGTCCCGACTCCGAACTCTTCTGCGCCTGGGACGGGCTGCAGCAGTGTCGTGTCGCCATCTACGACCTCACTGGACGGCAGCTGGCCGAACTGAAGCTTCCCGGCTCACCGCTAGGCGTCAGCAGCGTGCACTGGTGCCCGACCGGCCAGCTGCTGGCCGTGACTGCCTGCGACGACAAGGTGCACCTGATGAGTGACGTGACCTGGAGACGGCTGACCAGTCTGCAGCACTGCGCCACGGTCCGCGCCGGCAGCCGGGTGCACGTGTACCGGGAGCAGCACTCCCTTCTGGACGGCTTCAGGCTGGAGCTGGCGCGCGCCGCGGGCTCGGACGGCGTCACCGACGTCTCGTACGAGCTGGACGCGCGGCGGCCGGTGCTGCTGCGCCACCCCAAGTCGGCCGGTGGCGACCCCAGCGGCAGGGCGGGCCGGCTGGGCGTCAGCCGGGTGCTGTTCTCCCCCGACAACCGCTACCTGGCCACGCGCTGTGACGCCATTCCCGAGTGTGTCTGGATCTGGGCCACGGCCACACTGTCGCTGCACACGCTGCTGGTGCAGCGGGCCGCCGTGCGGGACCTGGCCTGGTCCCCGGCCGGCGCCAGGTTGGCCCTCTGCACCGGCACCCGTTACCTGTTCCTGTGGAGCGCCGAGCAGAGCAGCACGTGCCGCGCGCCGGCCGACGTCAGCGTCACTCAGCTGCTCTGGCCGGACGAGTCCAACCTGCTGCTGCTGGGGAAGGACGCGCTGCTCTTCTGCCGGCTGGACGTGTCTGTCAGTCAGCTGGACGCACCGGACTCCCCCCAGCCGTCAGAGTGGGATCGTCTGACGGAGCAGGCCTGAAGACGCCGCTGGGCAGCCGTGATACACAGCTCAGGTGACCGTCAGACGGCGCTGGGGGACTCCCCTCAGCCGTCAGAGTGGGATAGTCTGACGGAGCAGGCCTGAAGACGCCGCTGGGCAGCCGTGATACACAGCTCAGGTGACCGTCAGACGGCGCTGGGGGACTCCCCTCAGCCGTCAGAGTGGGATCGTCTGACGGAGCAGGCCTGAAGCCGCTGGGCAGCCGTGATACACAGCTCAGGTGACCGTCAGACGGCGCTGGGGGACTCCCCTCAGCCGTCAGAGTGGGATCGTCTGACGGAGCAGGCCTGAAGACGCCGCTGGGCAGCCGTGTTAGTTGTTACACAGCTCAGGTGACCGTCGGACGGGGCTGTGGACGGCACCCGTGACAGGTGGCGTGTTTGTGTGAATAAGTGTAATCTCAGAGGCAGCGGAGTCTCAGACTCTGTCGGGCTGTGCAGCGTCTAGGAGGGTCTAGAAGACTCCGTGTTGTGCCAAATCGCCGGTTCAGCCCTGCAGCTGCCGCAAGAGGTGTTGTTGGCGCCTCCATGATGATCAAACGAACTGTGATTGTATGCCGACTTACCCCGATGTTCGTCCAGTTCAGTCGTGTGCTGGGCAGGTCGGTGATGTTAAACGTTCCCAGTTTTGTCATAACTGCAACGCGGGTCCAACGCTTGAAACTGTTTCGCAGTACAAAGTCGAGATGAGTTCTTGACTCTTGTGCTCAATTGTTGCATTGAGCATTCCCTTAAAACAATTATGGGCCACTCTAAGTGGATCATACGTTTACGATTGTCTCTGTTTGAGGTAGTGTTGTCGATTTTTGGAAAATAAATGTCATGAATGATCTGTACTATCTGGTCTGTTAAACCTCTACATCATAAATGATGAGGGTAATGCTGGACGATACACATATTATGAATGCGATATATAATGTATGTATGCTATCAGCTATGGAAGTAGCAGAGTACTGATTCTTGGAACGAATGTCCCGAGAGCCGAGACCGTCAGCGGACAAACACCAACAAAACCAGAACAAGGCAAAACAAAACAACAGCACTGCTGTACAACTTATCGCCGGCGCGACGAGGGATATAAAGCTGTGAATGCTGTCAATATACTCGATACTTTCCTTGATCTCCGGCAGCCAAAATGCGAACCATCACATTCTTTGGAATGTTGAACCCCAAGACACCGGAAATGTAGCCATAGGCGTACACAAGGTGGGGGGGGGGGGGGGGGGAGCAAACGGGGCAATTGCCCCCTGAAGGTCTGTACGTGCCCCCTTTGGTCGAAAAAATGAATGATTTTTCTTATTTTTTAAGAGAAAAATGGTGAAAATATGCCCTTTCAAAATATAGTGGGCCAAATCCGGTGATTTTTTTTTGGTGGGGGTACTTTATGCCCCCCTGAGCAAAAAGTGCCCCGTCCTGGAGTGAATCCTGGGTACGCTACTGAATGTAGCACGCATTCTAATGATGCTGAATTTCTAACAATCATGCATTGTCAACTCAGTACGATGCTGGGAAGAGCCTTGAACAATTTCAAAATCAATTCAGCGATATACCAGAAAACCAGTATGCACAAGTGTACATAAGTTGGGTGCCGCCGATTGTCTCGTTATTTCATTTCTGTGACCGATTAGCGCTACAGCCAGACTGGTTATTGATTCGACTGATTGCATCGATTGGAATCGTCAATCAAAATTCCTTGAATAAAAAAAAATCGATTCACCACCAGATCTTTTGATTCATGAATCGTGATTGAATCAAAACCCGCATGGAATCAAGATTGATTGAATCAAAACCCGCATGGAATCAAGATTGATTGAATCAACAGATTTAACGATTCAAGTGCACATGGTAAATTGTGCAAATACAATGCAGTCCCAGTGGAAATTAATTTACACGGAAATACTATTGCTGTAACAATGTTTTAATGATCATATATGTCTATGTATCCATGTTTATTGATTTGACAAATTCAACATATATATTTAAATTTGGAATCAAACTTGAATCATTACAATATTTTTTGATTCTTTGAATCGGAAATAATCAATTCTCAAAATTGTTCTGCGTGAATCAAACGGTGATTGAATCATTCTGGTTCCAAAATGAATCGTGATTGAATCGTTCCAAAAGAGGTTGAATCAATAACCAGTCTGGCTACAGCTGTCCGGACCTCCGACGGCTGAGGCTCAGACATTGCCATCGGATATCGGGACTCAAGTTATACCGATTCTCTGGTGAATGAATGGCCGTCTGTTGCGTTTTCAGATACTCTCACGATGCCGGTGGACTTCCTGGCGTACGGCTATGCGGCCACGGTCGCTGCCGGAGGCATCATCGGATACGCCAAAGCAGGTAGGCAAAATTTATACCGCTGGATAAGTTTGCCGCAATAACTCCCGTCCCGGTTCAAGACCCATGCGGACACAACGATACAAATGTTAACGATAACCTAGTTTAAAAATAAAGTTCCCCAGTCTTTTCGGGTGATAGTATGAGGCTTGTTTACACCGCCACCCATGAACAGGTGACCAGGAGTGCCCCCGCCCACAATTCCAACGACGCACATCACCCTACGTTAATTTTGTTTGATGCCTTTGCCTGCCTTTGAAGCGTGGTATCAGGTATGATACATAATCGACACATTGATTACCAGACGAGAGCTAGTTTTTGCTAGACAAGACATTTTCAGACATGTATTTGGGCTCCTCCCCTCGCTCAGGCTCTGATGCCGCTGGTCCGTCTCTGTGTGTCCCTGTCACCAGCGCCGTCTCCCGGCAGGCTCTGTGATGTCGCTGGTCTGTCTCTGTGATGTCGCTGGTCTGTCTCAGTGATGTCGCTGGTCTGTCTCTGTGATGTCGCTGGTCTGGCTCTGTGTGCCCCTGTCACCAGCGCCGTCTCCCGGCAGGCTATGTGATGTCGCTGGTCTGTCTCTGTAATGTCGCTGGTCTGGCTCTGTGTGCCCCTGTCACCAGCGCCGTCTCCCGGCAGGCTCTGTGATGTCGCTGGTCTGTCTCTGTGATGTCGCTGGTCTGTCTCTGTGATGTCGCTGGTCTGTCTCTGTGATGTCGCTGGTCTGGCTCTGTGTGCCCGTCACCAGCGCCGTCTCCCGGCAGGCTCTGTGATGTCGCTGGTCTGTCTCTGTGTGCCCCTGTCACCAGCGCCGTCTCCCGGCAGGCTCTGTGATGTCGCTGGTCTGTCTCTGTGTGGCCCCGTCACCAGCGCCGTCTCCCGGCAGGCTCTGTGATGTCGCTGGTCTGTCTCAGTGATGTCGCTGGTCTGTCTCTGTGGTGTCGCTGGTCTGTTTCTATGTGCCCCTGTCACCAGCGCCGTCTCCCGGCAGGCTCTGTGATGTCGCTGGTCCGTCTCTGTGTGGCCCCTGTCACCAGCGCCGTCTCCCGGCAGGCTCTGTGATGTCGCTGGTCTGTCTCTGTGTGCCCCTGTCACCAGCGCCGTCTCCCGGCAGGCTCTGTGATGTCGCTGGGCGCCGGTCTGCTGTTCGGAGGTGCCCTCGGGTACGGCGCCTACCAGGTGTCTCAGGACCCGCGCCAGTACCAGGTGCAGCTGGCCACCGGCACCGTGCTCAGCGGCATGATGGGGTACCGCTTCCTCAGCGGAGGGAAGTTCATGCCGGCCGGACTCATCGCCAGCATCAGGTAGCTGGACTGTGGTCATTATATGTAAAACATTGGGGAAGTGACCCGAGTGGGGGGGGGGGGGGGGGGGGGGGGCATTTAGGAAATCGTCGGGTAAGGTTGTTGGTTTGGTCAAAAGTTTGAAGAAAGGGTTGCTTGGCTAGGAGTGCTGTTCCGTTAGTCTCTGATAGCAGGCAAATCCATGCAAGTCCAATTGAAAGCAACCCACCGAATGCTAATAGACTCCAGACAATAAAAGAACGCTGGCCCAACTGAAAGTCATGTAAGAAAGTCAAGCATAACTCATAACAGGCTTCTACAAATCAAGAAACATATACGAAAATATCCGTTCGTGTGGGAGTGATTACAAGCAATGGCGTCGCCATTGACCATTGACCATTCAAAATTATTAGGGACAAATCCAAGTACACGTGTACTTTAACATGGGACCATATTAGGTATGGATGGAAATTACTGGGGACAATGTCCCTAGCGTCCCCAGTGGTGGCGACGCCCATGGTCATACAAGTCAGTAGTAGGGCTGCTTCCGTAAATAGCTTAAAGGGAAATATTGACCTTTGTATTTATTTTTTTGCCTTATCTTGATACATTATCTTGTATCAAATTGATCGCGTCTCAATCATCGCTTCAAAGTGAAATAACTTTTGTATTTCGATAATTAAAATTAGGGAAATTTAAATATATGTTCTTATATATGGTGACGAACGGTATGATTCTTCTCTATATCTGGCGTGACATATCTGGCGCTTTTCTTTAATTTCAAAGCACTGTGATAATGTCCCTGAAACAAATCGCTGACACTAAATTTGTCGCCTTGGGTGCATAGATGTACATCCGATTTCATTGTCACTTTTTCGATTGTTTGTTGATTGTTTTGGAAAGTGTTTTTGTATTGATAAGCTAAAACATTGTATTATATACAGCCAGAGACACAACTATACAAAACTTGGGTGTTGAAAATAAATGAACCATTATGACAATTGTTTGTTTTTTTTTAATTGAGGGTCGCCTAGTTATATTTAAACAAAAATATTGGCCCCCTCGTTATCTCCGGAACCAATGATCGCAGCGAGACGCTCAAGGCGGCATTCGAAAGCTGTCAATGAGACGCATCTAAGGCATACTCGAACTTTTTCGAATTAAGGTCACATCAGGCTAAGGTCGGGTCAAAGGTCAAAATCGAGGCATTTTAATTTATGGGTCATACTTTCCATCCAAAGCCTTTGATTGCGACCATGATCACCCAAAGTGCTCCCAAACGTATAATACCACATCCCGTATGAGCTAAAGTGAAATTGTTGGCAAAGGTCAAGGTCAGGTCACAAAAGGTCACTATGCGCAGAAGATTTTCGAAAGGCATGCGACATATGTTTAATGGGCTATTTTACACGTATAATTCGAAAGTGATAGTCATTTTACCATCTGACCTCATTTAAGTGAATTTAGTGTCGAGCTCAGGTCAAGTTCAGGTCACATGGTCAAAATTTGAAATTTATTAAACTAAATGCAAAAGACATGATTCTAGACTAGTTCTGTCTCAGAAATACAGTGTTGGCATTTATCTGTCTGTATCTGGTCACTAAAAGCCAAAAACGCCATTTCAAAATATGACATCACAAGTTACTCATACTTGGGAGCCACAAGTCAGTCAAAAATAAAGACATTGCTTTGAAATTTGGTTCAGGTATTGTCCATATGTGGTTCTCCAACATATGTTCCGTTTTTTTAAGGGCATTATTTTCAGATTTTTTTTTGTTGCATTTTGGGGGTCAACCGAAAATTGTACACATTCGAGATAGCCATTTTGTAGCCCTTGTCATTTGCTATATTTGACGTTTGTATTGCAATTTTCTCTACAAATGGCCTTTGTACGGCCTGATAACCCTATTAGTGGCAGGGGGTGGGTGGGGGTGGGGGCCAGATTCTGCCCACTTCTCAGGTTTTTTGCAGATATCTCCCGAACGGCTAGAAGCAGACTCATGACATTTTGGGACTTTTCCTAGAATTTAATTCCGCATATGGAGTCCAAATGTTGAGTTCCTAACCTTAACAGAGGCGGTTCCAGGGCCCAGTATTTGGAGGATTTTTGCTGTGACATTTGGCGATAATACGGAGATGCGATCTTCACGGCTTCTTCCCAACTGCCTGAAGTATAAAGGAGTTACATAGGTTTACGGTGATTGAAACAAGTGCCAATCAGTTGATTTTAGTGAACTAACATATTGCACAGCAGAGGCGGTTTCAGGGACTTGAAAAGGAGAGGTTTACAGGAAGTATTTATATATATATATATTTTGCCTCCCATTTTCGCTAACCTGGCACCGCCTATGGATCCAAATATGCTTTATAACTGCTGTGACCGATGTCACAATAGCGCCCGATTGCATTTATCGAAAACAAGAGAAAAAGACGGTTTTATAAGGCATTTATTTTACCCCCAAATTTAGTGACCTGAAAACGCCTATGATTTCTGGATTTTCCAAAGTCACCATCATATATCAATCCCCAATTCAATCTACCGATTCCCATTAGTTGCGTTAAAATCGGTTGATAAACATGACAGCTGTGTTGGATCACAAATACTTCTAATATTTGAAGTTCTTGCCCCCCCCTGTTGCCCCACCCCCCCTAACAAAAAAAAACGTTTTTTTTTTTAGAAATGTAGATCGTGTTGAGAGGAATCAAACGCCGTTTGATTTGTGAAAATCGGAAGGGTAGATCTCGAGAACTCCGGGGGGGGGGGGGGGCATCCGCCCCCTGCCACTAATAGGGGTAGCCAGGAGCCTGCCACTAATAGGGGTAACGTTTAGCTGATTTGTTCGTCAAACTCGTGTGTAGTGACGTCACTAAATTGGCTATATCTCAAATTTGTCGATGGAATTGCTTCATTTTTGCACGGAACACGTACAATTGATGTAGGAGAAGGTACACCAAGTTTCGCGTTAATAGCGCTGTTGGTGTTTGAGCTATGGCGAAAATTCGGTAGGGGGGGGGGCAATATTTGCCCCCCCCCCGGTCAAGCGCGGGTTAAGAATGAAAGTGAATATACGTGTATTGGAGGAGGACGGCAATAAAAGGTCCGCATATCTCTTCCACGTGTGTGTTGTGTATTGCAGTGATAGTTATTGTGACGGTGTTTGACGCCTTGCTGTCGCTCCTCCGCAGTGTTTGCAGTGATAGTTATTGTGACGGTGTTTGACGCCTTGCTGTCGCTCCTCCGCAGTGCTTGCAGTGATAGTTATTGTGACGGTGTTTGACGCCTTGCTGTCGCTCCTCCGCAGTGCTTGCAGTGATAGTTATTGTGACGGTGTTTGACGCCTTGCTGTCGCTCCTCCGCAGTGTTCTGTTTGTGGCCCGGTACGCCGCTCGCGCGCTGCAGGGGACCAAGCAGCAGTGATCCGTCACCGGTGGCAGACCGCAGCTCCGTCCGAGTCACCAGACGACACACGCTGGTTGCTGACGGCTCTGTCCCGGCGGCACCGATACACAACTATCTGGACTGTGGTGCTGTGGGACTGGGCGACTCCTTTTTTCCTGATTGCTGCCGGCTCTGTCCCGGCGGCACCGATATACTACTATATGGACTGTGGTGCTGTGGAACTGGGCCGCAGGAAGCGGCACGTTTACAAACATCTTTGCGAATATTTATGCTTTTGTTCGATAGTTTCAGTTGGGAATGGATTGGTAACATTTGTTGGCACTACTCCAAAATCCTGGGACTTGCAAGTGCTACTAGCACTGGTTGGCTGGGTTTGTTCTCATAGGTGGTTCATATTCCTGGGTTGTGGATTTTTCAATAGTTTACGTCCAAGTCACACATTTCAGTCAGTCGAAATGACTGGTGTACTAGTGTAATGTCACGACAGAGGACACACCTACCTACACATGTATCGAGTGTTCTATCGTGGGTGAACCAAGACGCGACCTGTAGTTACTGCCAGTCGCCTGTCTGTCTGTTGTCTGTTCATGGGCGACTATGGCGAGACCAACAGCGACTGATTTATCGTTACTGCCTGGTGTTGGATGACTTGGTAAAATATAGTGATATACACCGCATCTGAGTATTTACTTTGTTTCATGTTGGTAACATATGAGACGTCTGCAACAAGACGATGAGCCGGAATCGAACGAGAAGTTTCAAGAATACAGCTAATTACACAACAAACTTGTATGATCCAATAACAAAGGTGTTATTGGATCCTGTAGCGTCCAATAACACTTCCGGTATTTTTCCTATTGGCTTCAGCATTACGTTCCATAAACACATGCACTTATTGGTAAAATATGTGTAACACGTGCTGAATAGGAAACGGTCTCTCAGTTGCATGATAAATCCGGTTATCCGGTGAGTTTGCGGTTGCCCCCCCCCCCCCCCCCCACACACACACACACACTTGTCAGAGCGTTACGCCCATGCTCTCAAGGTAGGTATCACACAAATGCCTTTGTCCCTGAAAACTTGTATGTATTTTCGTACAAAAAGACGACACATTACACAACACACTTTTCTTTCACAACCACATATTCCTACCTTTGTTGAAAGCCTCTTGCATACTTTCTTACCCCACAATGTGGTACAACTTACCTCACTAGTGGGGAGTGTTGTATCAAGTGAAGTGGGCCTATTCAACCCGCAGTACAAGATGAACCAATAAATACACACAGACAAACACGCCGATGGTTTGATGCATACAAATGTTTGAGCTTCGCATTGGTGAATGACCTTCCCTCGTGCGTGAGCAGCCAAGCAGCTCTTTCCAGACGACGCGAAGTTGTACTATACTGTGCATAGCCAAGCTGGAAAGGACCAACTGCAAGCTGAATTGGACGCCCTGGGACGGTGGACAGTCGAGTGGATGATGTTTTTCAACATGAATAAGTGCAAAACTCTCCACCTAGGTCTAGGACCCGCCAATCCTAGACACGCCTACGCCTTGAGGAGCACCGAACTCATTCAAGTGGAAGAGGAGAAGGACCTACTATCGGTTTCACACCGTGCGAACGCTCCTTTTTCGCGATATTTTCTAAACCAACCGTCTGATGGGGTGGGGGACAGGTAGTGAGTTTTTACGCATAACAAATTCAGCATAGTTTTATCGATTTTTCGATATACTTCTCACACACATCTTAGACCGCCTTCTATCCTAAAACTTCCTCTTAACTTCTCATATTTAAAAAAACTTACTTGATTTTGTTTGTGACGTCACGACACTCGTGATTTGTGACGGCACTTTTGATGTTCACTATGGTCGTGCCGTCACAACTACAAGGACATGAGCTTCATATAAAATTCATTCACATAAAAAAAAATGTACATCACGAAAAATTATCCTTGTTTTTATGAACTAAAAAAATTGGTACCTTACAAAATTGTCCCCCACCCCATTGCGAGCCGATTTTTAACAGTGTAAGTTTGAGCTTTTGGGCCATTTTTTTAAAATATTGTCTTGACAAAAAGTTGAAATTTACACAACCTTTCATTGACTCGTAATGTTAAAAATCGGGCCCAAGAAACCGCTTCTACACAGGCTTACGGTTTCTTGGGCCGGATTTTTAACATTACGAGTCAATGAGAAGTGGTGTAAATTTCAACTTTTTGTTAAGAGACAATATTGAAAAAAATGGCCCAAAAGCTCAAACTTACACTGTTAAAAATCGCCTAACAATTAGACGGTTGGTTTATAAAATATCGTGAAAAAGGAGCGTTCGCACGGTCTGAAGCCGATAGTAGGTGTGGTAGTGGATGAAGACATGAAGTTCAGTAAACAGGCGGAAGAGACGGTGTCCAGAGAAAACCGAGTCTTGGGAGCCATTCGACGATCCTTCAGAACATTGATGCACAAACGCTGCCGCTGCTGTACACAACTCTGGTCCGGCCTCATCTAGAATACGGCAACGCTGTCTGGGGCCCGCACAACAAGGAAGATCAGCGACTCGTCGAGCGGGTGCAGCGTCGAGCAACACGGCTGATACCAGAGGTGCCCCAGATGCCCTACGGAGAGCGCCTGGAAACACTACGCCTACAATCGCTGCAGTACCGGAGGCGCAGGGAGGACGTCATCCTCGTCTACCAGGTGATGCACGGCCAGCTGGACGTGCCTCGTGAAGCGTTCTTCTAGCAACCGACTTCCAGAACCACCAGGGGACATCCCCTCAAGATCGCGAAGCCTCATGACCAAACCAGGCTAAGGAAACCCACTGGAGCATCAGATCGATCAACGACTGGAATGCCCTGCCGGAGATCATAGTCACTGCTGATAATCTCAACCTATTCAAGAGCAGACTCAAGCTATTCATCGTCATCCTGTGTAAGCAACTCTTCTTTTACTTTTAGTATTGTCCTAGTCCCTAGTCTTCAGGCGTCATCACACCTGACATGGCCTCTGGAGACTGAGGCGTTTGACCTGGCGCGGGACGGCTGGATATTGTACCTGGGAAACGTATTGGCGTAAGTTGATGAAAACAGTGAAATACATAAAAGGGCACTCCAGTTTGAGAAATGAGAATGAAAGTTTATAATAAAAGACAGTGGCTCAATCAGAGACTCGCTTGACCATTAGCAAGCAATCATAAGTTGCAAAATACTGTTGAAGACCTCACATGTGCTTCTAAACTGAGATCACAAGATATATTACTAGTTCAAGTAAAATAGACATTATCGGGTCGGCACCGAGCGGGAATTGCTTTAACATTTCTTCAGAATACGAAGTATTCAGTACTCAGTATTCTTCAGTATATGAAATAGCACATCTGCTTTGTGAGTTGAACAGAACACGACAAATTGCTGACTGACTGTAATTGGTGCAATGCGTTTTGCTCTAGTCATAATCACGATATGCCTTAATGGGACCTTCATTTCCTTAGGTTAAGTCAACAAATATTCACATTGCATGGAGGTTTAGCTTGACCTTTGTGGGGGGAAGCTTGGAGCGCCCGCTCGCTAACCGTAGCAAAGTTATAGTATTCTGCCATGTGTGCAAAAGGCAGAGCTATGTTAAAGGGAGATAATCACCTGTTTGATTCTGTTAGCAACAATTTCTTTGGCTACCGTTATGGTGTAAAAATGTTGTTATCTAAATTTAAGAATTAAATACAATTATTCCCTAATTCAAAGTTGGAAGTTTGGGAAAATTAATGATCGGTATTTTTTCCACTATTGGAAAGCGCAACATTTGGCGCTTGTGCATCAACATTTTCAACGTTGTTGAATGGGCACTTGTAAACAAATCGCCGACACTAAATAGGGTCGCCGTAGTTTAGCTTGGCACCGGCCGGCCGGTGCCTACCTAAACTGCCGATGTCAATGCACTTTTTTCAAATGATTGTTGATTATTCATAATTTGTTGGCACATATTCGCAAAAGATAGAGTGCATGAAACATATTGCATATCTTCATGATAAATAACAATGCGTAGGGAGGCTAATTTACTGAATTCGCTACCGAGTACTTGCTGAGTACCGACCGGTATCAGCGTGGATCGCTTATCGGTAGGAAACTGACAATATCTTTCGGTAGGAATGTTTATATGCAAAATGTGATTAATTTACATCATATTTTGGCCTCGTCTGGTGTTATCTCCTTAATGATGACCAAAAACATGCATACCTATCCAAGAGCGTTTTGACTGCATCCCAGTGTTCAGGTTCTTCTCCTGTGCAAAAGACTGGAGTCGGTTGAAGACGTTCCAGCGGCAGCATTATCCGCCTGGCATGTTGCAGCTTGTTCTGCGTCGCCTTGATACGCTTTTTCTCAGAATCAGTCCTGCAAACAAGATATGGATGTGTTAACTGAAAAGGAAACTGAACTGAACAACTTAAATATATAATATATATATATATATATAGTATATATATATATATATATATATATATATATATACTATATATATATATAAAAATAATAATATATATATATATATATATATATATATATATATATATATATATATATATATATATAGATATATATATATATATATATATATATATATATATATATATATATATATATATACTATATATATATATATATATATATATATATATATTATAATATATATATATATATATATTATATATATATATATATATATAGTATATATATATATATATATATATATATATATATATATATAAATATATATATATATATATATATATATATATATATATATATATATACTATATATATATATATATATATATATATATATATATATATATATATATATATATATATAGTATATATATATATATTTTAGCACACCTCTTAGGACATCAATTGCGCCTCACTTTGAAGGAAAAAAAATTACCTCGGGTCATCTCAGGTCAGGTCACCAGACCAAGTCAATTGGCACCCACTCCAAAAACGTTTGCAGTTAAGCCAAAGCCAGAGCTTCTCACCGATCAGTTTTAAACTTACAGGGTGTCATGAGAGCATAAGTACTTATAATTCGTATATCTCGGAATTTTTGATATCGGTGACCTAAGGTCAGGTCAATTTCGTGACCTCCCATAAGTCAATGGGGAAATCTTCAAATGCTTCCTAATTCAAGGATATGCATGATATTAGTCCAATACTTCTGGATCATGTTATTATAGGATTTTCTTGATGATCCAAGTGTAAGTTTTGTTCAGTGACCCCTATGGGGTCATTTGAGGGCATCAGAGTTCACCATCACTTGTTTGTCAATAACTCGCGACATAATGCAGATAGAGAAGTAAAACCGACAACAATGTGTTTGTCTCGTCGAGAAACGTCTCCCTATATGCAACATGACCTACTTGGGTCTTTACCTCAGGTCAAGGTCACGTGACCTGTGGTCACATTTCTAGAAGTTGACCTAACAAGGTCATCATGTATATAATTTGAAGTGCCTTGACTAAACAAACACAATGGCGTAAACAGTGTTCCGTTATCTTTATTAGGTCAAAAGTTATTAGCGAAAAACGGTTTTTGAAAGAAAGAAAAAACATGTTTTTCTCCTTTTTTTACCTCTAGAGCCTCAAATATTGACCTGATATCAAATTTGAGGATATGTACTTGATTTCAAATTGCAATGGCTGGCGATCGTTTTTTTTCCGTTTGTTTCTAGCCAGCATACTTTTCGATATATATGGGAATTTCTGGAGCGCAGTCCTAAAACAGGAAAAAAAAACTGGAAAAATTTGACCTTTGATGACCTCTGGTGACCTCAATTTTGACCTGACCTAAAACATACTGAAATACTTTCGATAGAACTTGTATCAAGCTATCAAACGCCGTTTCCGCTTGTCGCTACGTAGCGTAGTTTATATTATGCTTGTTTTATATTATTTTTGCGGCTTCTGCAGTGGGAAGCTGGGAGCCTCGACTCTAGCTGTAACAAAACTGGCGTATGTAAACAATCCGACCAGTAATTCCGTTTTGTGTAATGCACTAGAAAGAAGCTACCGTACCTAGGTACCTCGTTAAGAAGGGAAAATTTCCCAAAAATGTGTCTTGTATACACATTAATTATATTATTGTGTGCATGATAGTTATAGGTATATATGATGATAGTTGTCAAGCGTGCGGCCCCATTCAAAGAACATTCAGACGGAACCATACACAATATTTCAAGAATGCAATATTTTATTTGTATATGACAGGCAGTTTGATTAGTCTTCTTCATTTTATCTCAATACGCTCAGTTATTGATTTTTTTACATATTTTCTTAGACTAAAATGGTGAATTTATCAATAATGTATTTCATTTCAGTTACGGGCATGTAGTGTGCTACTTGCCTTGAGATGTTCTTCGGTTTAGATCCCCTACTTTTGGTGCCCATTTTGATCACGTGACTAATTACCTAACCTTATCTATATGCACCTTGCTCCAAACAAGGCGGACACTGTCGCAGTGTCAGAAAAGTAGGCCGTTTCTCCATATTTCTGAACTTGGAAGTATTGTTCCGTGAAAACTTCGACTGTAAAGAATATTTTTTTTTAGTCTGCGGGTGCAAATGGCTGACGAGCATACAAAATAGATTGAGACTTGCACTTTCCGAACAATGGCCGGCACGTCGACAGTGATACGACACAAATTGTCCCGCCAAAAAAAAGTCGTAAGGCGGAACCTCCAACTCACAACATTAGACATTTCTGCAGTGATTCAAGGAACGGAAAACTTTCCCAAAATTAAACCAAATTTTTTTAAAACCTCACAAAAACGTTTTTGTGTATTCAGGTTACAACCCCGCCACCGATACCGTCCGTCATCGGGGTCATGGACCCTGGGACACCAAAAGCACGTTATGCAAAAGACGGCAGTACTTTAGACTGAGACTTGAGCCCAGTTTCCCATATACGCATACGCAACGATACAATGTACCTTTTTAGCATACGACCCGGGAGTCTCGGTCCCCAACTGACGCCGAGACCATATCTGTACGTATGTACATACAGGAAATGTTGCTTACATCTATTACATCTACAGGAAATGTGGAAGGAGAACATCTGCAAGGCAAGTAGTATTTCATTTTAATTACTACATGCCCGTGACTGAAATGAAATACATTATTGTATTTACCTACGAGGAAATGGATATCTTGTGGGTGTTGCTTTCCCCACAACGCTCGGCATATGGTGCTGCCCTTAACCCGGCATTGACTGGGGTCTGAGCAGAACGCCATTGACTGGGGGGGGGGGGGGGGGGGGGGGGGGGAGGGCGTTAAACGTCCCCTGGCTATCTTCCGAACCAATGATCGCAGTGAGACGCGCAAGGCGGCAATCGAAAGCTCTCAATGAGACGAATCTAAAGCATGCTAAACATGTCAAAATGAGGTCAAATGTCAGGTCACGGTCAGGTCAAAATCGGCGTATTTGAGTTTATGGGCCATACTTTCCAAGTTTCCATCCAAAGCCTTTGATTGCGACCAGTTTCACCCAAAGTGCTGCCAAAGGTATGATACATATCCCGCATGAGCTAAAGTGAGATTGTTGGTCAAGGTCAAGGTCAGGTCACAAAAGGTCACTATGCTAAAAATATCTACGAAAGTCATGCAACACATGTTTTAGGAGTTATTTTCCACGTATAATTCGATAGTGATAGTCATTTACCACCTAACTTCATTTACGTGAAGTAAATGCCAATTTTAGGTCAAATTCAGGTCAAAATGTTAAAATTGTTAATTCTAAACAAAAAAGGCATGTTGCTAGACCAGTTTTGTCTCAGAAATACAGTGGTGGCATTTATTTGTCTGTATCTAGTCAATAAAAGCCAAAAACCGCAATTAAAAAATATGACGTCATGAGTTACCCATACTTTAGATGTCATAAGTCCGTCAACAATGGAGATATCAGTTTCAAATTTGGTATGGTAGTTGCCTATGTATGGTTCTCTGATATATCTTCCGGTTTTTTGAATATTTTAGGATTTTTTTTATTTTATGATAATTCCCCCCCCCCCCAAACCGTTTTGTTGAGTTTTCGGGGTAAACAAACTATTTTTTCTCTCAAAAATCCGAGATAGCAGGTTGGTAGCCGTTGCAAATTGCTATCTTTTGGCGTTTTTTCGATTGCATTTTGCTTCAAATGTGACATTTTTACGGCCTGGCAAAGTTTAGCTGATTTTGGTGTAAAACTCGTGTGTAGTGATGTCACTAAATTTGCTATAACTCGAAACAAAATTCCGACGAAATTTCTTCATTTTTGCACACAAGACGTAAAAATGATCTATAAAAAGGTACCCGAAGTTTCAGGTTGATAGCACTATTCGTTTTTTTTTAGCTATTGCGAAAATTCATAGGGGGGGGGGGGGGGCGTTAAACGCCCCCCCCCTGTCAATGGCGGGTTAACATAATGTATGCATACACAGTATGAGTACATACTTTGGGTTCTTCCGCACAGACTGTTTTGCAGTTGGTGTCAGCTGAGCTTCACTGCTGGATACCAGAACTGATGGACCAGCAGCATGCTCCGGATCCATGTCGGGAAGGTGCTGGAAAGGCAATGCCACTCAGGTCATGAAATGTGGAAATGTGAATGATATTACATACTCAATTATGTATTTTACTCTATTATGCATTATGTTCTTGTGTAATTCAAATCCCATGAACAAATATAGGTAAACAGTGTCAGGAAATACTAAAGGAAATAGTTCACCTTGCAAATTTTTCCCAAACACGATTTGATATTTTTCATAGTTTATTTTTATATTGTCAAAAATGGCATTATATCGCGCCGATTTTGCACAGAAGGTCGTGAATTATTATTGTTTATCAAAATTATATGCATATTCTCTGAGTCAGAGTCCTGATGTCACGCGAATTTAAAAAATGGTTCAGCCAATCAGATTCGAAAGTAAGGATAGACTCGCATCAGAGATGTGCCAACTGGCGGCCGGCGGTTCGCTTGCTAGCACCAGTTGCAAACTGATTGGCTGATGGTATATCATCTGCCCGGTAGGCAAATTCCCGAAGTATAATGACCATTCACACTCGGAATCAGAGATGACGTCATAGCTGCTGGGCGAGTCCATTATACCACCGGGGGAGGTTGGCACTTCCCTGAAGGGGATGCTGGGCCGCGACAATAATCCAAGCGATCGCTGTGTGTGATGCGCTTCAGGGGTGAAACTTTGTATACTTTTGAGGATGCACTTGCACCCCCAATGTTGAATTGTGGATCCCCAATGTTCCTTTTGCATCCCCAATGTTTATTTGATAAGGAGGCCCCCTTAGAAAAAAGGCCCAACGGGAGGACAGGAATGAGGTTCTGTCCTTGAATGAGGCCTCTCTGCGTTTACAGGAGGCCCCCCTGTGCTTAAAGGAGGCCCCTCTGTGCATAAAGGAGGCCCATCTGTGCTTGAAGGAGGCCCAGCAGTGCTTAACCCGCGCACTGCAGGGGGTTTGCACCGACCACGAACTGCAGGGGGGGGGGGGTGATTTCCGCCCCCCCCCCATGAGATCCCGAAAACTACGCTACGTAGGGACAGGTGGAAAAGTGAATTTGATAGCTTGATACAAGTTCTATCGAAAGTATTTCAGTATTTTGTTTGAAGTCAGGTCAAAATTGAGGTCGCCAGAGGTCATCAAAGGTCAAATTTCCCAGTTTTTTTTTCTGTTTTAGGACTTCGCTCCAGAAATTCCCACATATCTCGAAAACTATGCTAGTTAGAAACAAACGGAAAAAATAAATCGGCAGCCAGTTAAATTTTCAATCGACAAAATGTCCTCAAATTTTATCTTAGGTCAATATTTGAGGCTCC